>JAAAKQ030261809.1:0-10749 GCA_010016005.3 Zanna intricata | reverse complement strand
TTACATTTACACATGCCTTTTTATTATTTCAATACCTACCAATATAAGGTTGGGTTGCGTTTTATATGGGACACTGTGCATATATATATATATATATATATTAACCTCTTCCATTAGAAACCGGAATAATAGAATTTGTAAAAATTAGAAGTATAAAAAATAAATTAAAAAAAAAAAAGACAAAAATTGAGACATTATTAAAGAACACAGTTTAAGCTGGATAAAGGTAAATAACATGATATAATCACGTACAAAACAAGAATATTATACTTCTCTCGTCCATTCAATACATTTTAAACAAAATCGTGATTTATAATAACAACTCTAAACTAATACTTCCTCAATAAAATAAATTGGTCAGTTTCAATAATATACTAATACACATCAATAAAACAAAGTTTATTTCCTGGAAAAGTTTATAATAATTTATAAAATAATACGGTATTTATAGAAACTGATTTTAAAATAAAGGCCATAGAGAATAACGAAGCACTACAATACTAAACACTATCACCAGTACAACGTATCATAGTATCAGTGCTAGATTCAAAGCACGTGCATGATGTTTCTTGTACTCGTAAACTAGTAACTACTTTCAGGTAGTAATAATTTGCCTTCCATATATAGTAATGTAATTCACTCTAAAGAAGAAACTTAGATATACATATATATTTTCCTATCCTGGGTGAAAGAGATGCAAAGAACTCGATTTAGGAAAGGTCAAATTATAAATTACCGTTACACGTTACGTAGAACTCCCAAGAGTTAAAGATGGAAGTAATGTTTAACAAAGATAATAGAAGGAAATAGAAAACGCTGGACAGATGGAAACTGTGACTAATTCTAGGGTTGGTCAAAGATAAAGGGAATGAAAAGAGATAATACGGTAAGAGGGGGGAAGAAATGCTTGGAGATTAGCAAATAGCGGGATAATGGGGTATCTCCCGTTCTTGAATAGACACGTAGGATTTATATTCTCAGCTAATAGGGGTTAGGTCAGGATGTGTTTCAATTAAGGGAACCAAGTTTCAGACCTTTAAACCTTCCCCACCACTGCCAAACTTCTACTCCTCCTTCCACTTATAAACCCCTCTTCCATACCAACAATAATATATACTATACTTCGATATCCCTAATAATATATCTGTCTCTTTCGCTCTCTCTTACCCTCCCTCTTAAATAGACTACCTTCTGAATTATTTCAATATTATCTTCCTAGCAGTAATACGATACCTTCCGCATATCAATCTCTATTCTCAATTACTCTATTATCGATAAAAAAAAAAGTGGCTTAGAATCTTGTATCGATTACCTACTACCCTATATAAAATAAGTTAACAAAAAAAGAAATATTAAATATGAAAACGTAAAATCATGTACACAAACTTCCCGATACTTATGCGGAATTGATCAAATGATTAATCTAATGATCTACAAAAGAATAAATAAGGATCCAGGTAATCCTATTCTTTATTATATCACAATAAAAATAACCAAAACGATTAAAGAAAATAAAACTATAAAAATTTTTTATATACAATTTTTTTACACACTTATACAAAGAACGTTATATATCACAAACTACTTTTACTTTACAAATCGTGCACAACTAGACGTTGCAACAGTCCTAAATCTAAAATTTTAACATTCTATAGCTAATCGTTTTTGAGTTATGCGAGATACGTTCGTACGTATATACTTTACGCCGAAACTAGTCAAAATGGATACTTCCGTTGAAATCTGAAAACCGAACTTTCTCTCGATTACAATATGTAAATAACATATTTTTCCCTCCCGCTTAAAAACACATACGATATAGTCAGCAGACTTGTCCTATCAATAGAGATCATTTTTTAAACAGACTTGTCATGGGATAAAAAACGCCAAAAAGAAACATAAAATGGCAAGAGGGTCCTTGCCACTTAAAAAATAAAACCATTTCTTACGAAACCATTTTAATTGTTGTTAAACAATTAAATTCAGGTCAAGTAAACACTATCCAAATCACCATTACAAAATATTGAAAAACACTGATATAACAATAATGTTAAATACATAATGATAAGCGTGTAAAGGGCTCTTGCCAATTAATATTACACATCAATTATATTATTATTATATAACAGATTATATTATTTTAGTAATGCATTATGAAATTTTCTACATTTAGGATTAAAAAAAAATAGTTCTTCTATAAAAAAATATAATATTCACAATAAAAAGAAAACTTCCATTATTTCGTTTAAAAATAAAATTCTGGTTGATATTCTGAAAACCAACTTAATCGATATTTCACTAGTTGGAAGTACGATTCTTTTTGAGCACCACAAATTTCATTGCTTCCTAACAAAGGATTTCATTACGGTTAGTCATTTACTCAATGGTCCACGTCCCCCAACGCAAGATGTCACGTTATTTGCGAAGGACGGCAATGAATCTATACATCTGAATAAACCGCCTCATTAAAGTTAACCACATTTAATAATAATTATACTAAAATCCGACATTGTAGTTTCATATTAAATATTCACCTGCTTAACTCGATATTTATTACTTCGGAATCAATTTAAATAGTTTATCATTGAAATAGTGATAATATTTTTTCAAGACTACTTAAATTAAAAGATGTAATCTCATTAAAAATGTTAAAGCAATAAAAGCAAAGAATGACATATTCTTCATCAAAAGAAGGAAGATGGAAATCATTTTTAGGAGGATGGATATAATGTAATTGAAAACTAATTAAATTCTAAAGACAACTTATTATTTGATGACTAAAAATTCCAATATTTTCTCAACATCAAACTGGAATAGACAAATACACTAGGAAGAAAAATATAAATTTCACTAAGTATTTTTACAAACAGCCACTTATTTACTTGTAAATATATAATTCCACACTAAGTTGTTACATTTTTTTTTTAACTCCTTTTTCTAATTAGTTTACCTAAATAGAAAGGGAATTTAAAAAATAATAAAACAACTGAAAATTTCACTAGAAACATCATTGATATAATCAAGAACTGTAAGCCAATCCTATATTAAAAGAAAGTAATAAGCCACTAATTATTATTATAAAAGAGTAAACAGTTCTTTCTTCCTTAAACGTACACATCGGCGTATCACAATCAAAGAATTATGTATACAGCTGCCAGCTTTAACTTAAATCAACAGTACATCATACAAAAGATCTAACTCATAAAAAGAATAGTATTGTTTGTTTAATTCAACAGCGATTTTATTGGAAATTAATCAGCTATATTAAAAATACTACCATAAAATTGGTATTTGTTGAATAAAATTACCTTAAACTACGATCAGCAATTATTTACTGAATACTATCAGCAACTCGAAGACAAAATTTAGTAAAAGTGTTAAATCTTAAATAACGCAAGTTAATCTCCACCTTTGAACCACATTTGTCCTAGTTACGAACTAAAAGCAGTCCTCAAATCTGTATTAAAGTATTTACTTTACACATCAGGATACAGTCTGCTCCAAAAAAATTATTATGTTCTACCAAAATTACTCGCAATTTTGGTATTACTTCTAGTTTCGAATAAAAGAAACATAATTAGAGATTAGTATACATTATTATTAACATATTATTTACAAATTATTATCCGATGATAATTAAGATTTATTTACAGCGTACACTGGATTTTAATTTTTAACTAAAATTTAATCTACTATAAAAAAAAAAAAATATTATTATTTTATTCATTCAAAATAATTAATAAAATAACGAAAATTATTAAACTTTATAAAAAAATGTACGATTAACTTTTTGAAACTATATTTTTGCTTATGTAGAGTTTCAAACTACTGTTACTTAAAAAAAAAAACCTTACTGCTTTCAAAAAAAAAAAATTATATAAACCCATCCTTTCTTTATAAAATAATTCATACCATGTATTCAGGAAAATCCTAAAAGCAGTCCAGAATAGCTTTTGGAAAACTCTTCTCTTCAATGCGCGCTGTCTATAGCCCGCTGCAGAAAGTTGTTTCATGCAAAAGCACGTACTGAAAATTTAAAAACAAGGGAATGGCTCTTGAATAGATATCCACAAGAGCCACTAATGGAACTTTGTTAACGATGTAACAAGTAATGCGTTTTAAAGTTGTTTTTACTATTATTATTTTTATTTGGTTTTTTTTTTGTTTTGTTCATAAATTATACTTGATGATTTTTTTATAGAAATTAAAATAAATTAATCAGATATACTTAAAATCATATTTTTGATCTCTCATATCAATTAATAAATCGAGTGATCTAAAATTTGTTAATTTTATTTACGTTTAAGTAAAACATTTAAGTATTTTACTTTAATAAGTTTTACTTAATAATATGGAATTCTTACTTCAGGAAAACAGTTAAATACAACTGAAATAAATGACAGCAACCCAATGGGCTGGTGTAGTGGTGAACCCGTCATCTCAAATCAGCTGATTTCGAAGTCGAGAGTTATAACGTTCAAATCCTAGCAAAAGTAGTTATTTTTATACGGATTTGAATAATAGATCGTGGATCTTTGGTGGTTGAATTTCAATTAATCACACAAATTAGGAATGGTCAACCTGAGACTATACAAGACAACACTTCACTTACATTCATTCATATAATAATCATCTTTCATCATCAAAAGTAACATCTTACGGTGGCTCCGAAGGCTAAACAAAAAAAAAAGAAATTAAATAAATGACAGCAGACAAAATATACTACCAATATCGGAATTTTTATCATGTTATAGCTAGCCATGAGTCATCCCCGATCGCTTTTCAATTGTTTTTCACAACAACTGGGAAAAAATGGAATTGTAAATTCTCCTTCGTGATTGATGGAAATCATCTGTTAGTTTTTGTAATGTGGTATTCTTTTCTGCCACAGGAAATAATTATTGTAATTTGTTGCAATATAACAAGAAACGAAAGCGCAGTACGTACTAAATATCTGTCACAAATTCCCCAGTTTATAATCCTATAGCATATTACCAAATAAAAATTAAATGATAAAAAATCCTAAATTATAATTTTATAATACTAATTATTAAATTAGTATAAATACATGAAAATGTATGTAATAAAAATTATCATAATTATTGTAAACCTTTCTTATTTAATTTTTGCCAGAGTGATTCAAAAAGAAATTATTACTTTTAAATGTATTAAAGTTTATTTAGAGTAATTGTAGAATTGGTTGAGGTGTAATTTTGTAGCACAAAATATGAAGTTTCGATTTGCATAGTAATTATTTTTGCGCGAATGATATATAGTCGAGTTAGATAAAAACTTACGAACAACGGTAACTTTTCTTTTATCTACCTTCAATTCTTTCGACTAAATATTTTAATAAAAAGAGAAAAAAAAAAATTGGAGAGTAAAATGAGATAAATCTCGATTTATTTTTACAGTTATTATAAAACAAACTACAAAAATTTATACTTATCGGCAATAATGGGAAGCTATATAATATATATAAAAGCAATGTAATTTATCTTCTATTTTCAAATCCCATTCATTAATGGGATTTGGGATAATAAATATTAATTGATTTATTAATCATGTATTACTCATGTACATTCATGTATTTAGGGATCATATTACCATATCCCTAAATATATCTAACCCTAAATATTAATCAGTCATTATAAATAACTTTTAATAAATGAAAATATGGAAAATTCTTTCATCGATAACTTGAAAAATGACTGAATTTTTAGTAAAATTTAGCAAAAATTGATAACGCAATTAAAATAAGAAGAGTAATATACTAATCCGTATATCTTAGTATTTACAAATGTTCCCTTCCAAAAATCAAAGGGATTTAGAGGAGCTGACTGACTAAGATACCTTTCAACTACTAAATACTGAAGATTAAAAGTATAACATATATCCTTACCTCTAAGAATAAACTTTCGTACAATAGTTAAATTAATCGATTAATGAAACGTAGCTCACTTGAGGTTATTACGAATAATTGACTAATCATGCGGCAATAAAATTAACTTTTTTTTTTCGTCATACACATTAACAAATCAATAATTATTTAAATTTTTTTATTTCAGATTTTAAGTATTTTTTTAATAGTTTAATTATGAAAATCACATTAAATAAATCGAACATTATAAATACCACAATTCTTAATCTACACTTTTTAACGAATTCTAATAATAAAATTTTTATGTAGATTTAATAACAACGATTTTAATCAAGATTAACTAAATAATGACATAATTCATATTCTTAGGTGATCATATGAACCTAACCTACGCATTTAAAACAAAGGAACATTGAGGTATTTTAATAATAATAACCGCTCACCGGACTGGTCTACTGGTAAACGCGACATCGTAAATCAGCTGATTTCGAAGTCGAGAGTTCTAAGGTTCAAATCCTACTAAGGGTAGTTACTTTTATACGGATTCGAATACTAGAGAGTGGATCCCGCTGTGCTTTGGTGGTTTTTTTCCTTCCCTCCCCGGGCCGGACCCTAATTGCACAGCTGGGGGGGGGGGGGTTTGTCTACTTTAATGGATCTCTCCGTCCATCGGCACGACAGGTTAGCCCATCGGTTCGGATTCTTTCTTCTGCCTACCTCAAACCCCGGGAGCGGGGGATCAGAGCCAACATAGTCAACCCTAGACCCACCCTAGAGGCCGGAACTCGGTTTTTATACCCTTGCATCTAAATGGCTCTCCCGCAAAGGAGACCACATCGGGACTCGGTCTTAAGAGATCTTAGTGCGGGTGCTGAGACGTGGGACTCCCGTGCTCCCTTAGATTGTACAAAACTACACTGAGATTGTACAACCGATCTGAGATTGTGCAAAACTACACTTCATTCACATTCATACATATTACCTCACTCATCCCCTGAAGATGA
Source organism: Zanna intricata (assembly GCA_010016005.3). Taxonomy (NCBI): domain Eukaryota; kingdom Metazoa; phylum Arthropoda; class Insecta; order Hemiptera; family Fulgoridae; genus Zanna; species Zanna intricata. Next base: position 3,867 of record JAAAKQ030261809.1, on the reverse strand, counting down.
CTACCTTACGGTAGTTGCGGAGGGTAAACAGAAAAAGAGAGAGAAATACACAATAACTACAATATTGAAGTAAAATACGAATAAAATAAATAATATAACATCAATAAAAAAAAAATTACTCCAAATGATATTAAAAACATTAATTAATGATTGAAATAATTTCATCACAATTTACATCACGTATTCGAAAGAGGTTAAAAATGAATGTTTGATTATTAAAAATATTAATCAATTAACACGAATATATTTTTAAAAGAAAATCAACTAATATTATCTTAACTTTAACGAACATAAACGATTAGCCACAAGACATTCATCCATTAAAAATAAAAGGAAGAGAGAGAAAAAAAGTAGACTGAACTGTTCGACTGGCGTAATGCCAACCTAGGAAGTTAAAACACATCAAGTATAATAAAGTATAGCTTGCAGCTCATTCTGTGTGACCCAATAAAGAATTTATTTGATTCCTTTAGCACTTTAGTTTTTTCCTTTTCTATTCTATTTCTTCTTTTTTTTTATTTTAACAGAAAATAAATAACAGTTAGACAGAAATTGGGTAAAACGTTAAACTATTAATGTTACAGTACTTAAACACCAAAGTAAATTAATGATATCTGTTAAATATTTCCGTTTTAATACACCGTATACAAATATAATATTCAAACAATATTAACTGATATAAATAAAATATTTAATAGATTTTTTTTATAATATTATTATTTTTTTATGTAAAATTATTATATTTTAAAGCCTTTTTAAAATACAATTGATTTATTACAATTAAAATATTTTTGATAAAAAAAGGAAGAAAGTGGTCATAGTTTTTTTTTTTTTAACTTCCGGGACCACCGTTAGGTATTTCATCAGAGGATGTAGATGAATGATTCGTAGCGTATGGAAAATGGCATGCCGACCAGGATTCGAACCCAGGACCTCCGGCTGAAAGATCGAAACACTACCATCGAGGCTGGCAAGTGGCCATAGTTGGTCTCTCTGAGAGTAACGATGTTATATACGTAATCAATCCCTGTGGTAAACAGAATGTAGATGTAAATAAAATGTTAAATATCAAGTACATTTCGGTGATCACATCATTCTAATATAGATCGTTACATTCTGTTTATTACAGAAAGAACGGATAACTCAAATTCCTGAGCTAGACTGGAAGCTGATGTTTGTTATTTCGAAGAATAAGTACGCCATTTTCACGAATAACCAGTGTTTCAAACTTGGTCGCACACAACCACCACGGTTAGAGAACATAACCTATTTAAAAACGCTGACAAAAAGTTGGAATACTTAGCTGAGATTGGCTACTTATTCTTATAAAGTGGAAAAATAGTAATACATAAAAATAAACAAAAACAAATTATTTTAATTGGAAAATCGAGTTTTAAATTTTTATCGGCTCCCCTACCCACAATGTAGCATCCGAAATATTTTTTGAGGATAACCTGCCACTACTACTGTGAATAGAAAGACATTAAAAAAAAATCGATTAAAAAATATGCAATAAATAAAAAAAAAAATTTCGATAAGTTTTTTGGGAAGGGAGAGTTTTGGGACAAATTCTTATTTTTTTGAAATGATAAGATAAGCGAGCAAGCCTAAAGCTTTCTATAAAACTTAATATAAAGGGGTTATGTAGGCAAAATGTTGAGAAAACTGGCCCCAAAAAAATTATCTATCCCCTGGAGATATTGATCCAAAATTTAGCAAATTGTCTCATATTATAATTGTCATATTATATTATAATTGTCACATATGAGACAAGCTACCTAAACAAAAAAAAATACAACTTAAGAATATTAAGAGACAACTTATCAAAAATAAGCCCTAATCAATTTAAAAATCCTAATAAACTACAGAAATAAAATACTCAACCGATATCTACAAAACCATAAAATCTCTCTACAAATTTTCATCAAAATCGGTTATCTAATCAAAAGTTAAGCTTCAAACGCGCTAACGTACGTACGAACATTCGCCCCACTTTTTTGTAGGCGGAGGGTGGTTCCTGGTACAAACAATTCATTTTTAATGATAAATAGAAACAAATTTTATTTAATAACAATTTTTCTTTTTTAATTTAACATCACACGCTTTTGCAAATATAGAATTAACTAGAAAACGTAATACATAAAATAAATCGGTTCAGTTTACCTTTGAAGATGAGTAGTTATGTAATGAATGAAACGATTAATAAAGAATAAAATTAAAATAGTAAAACAGAATATAAAAATATTTATTGACTTAAAAAAATTTATTTTAATTGTACAAATTCTATCAAACCGAAACGTCCAGTATGGGGATATACAAAATTAGCAATCTTTGTTAATCCAATTGAATATTTTTTATCACATAATAAACAAAGAATTTAAGATTAATAGAAACAAGAACCATGAGATTTTTTTTTTAAATAAAATGAAAAATCAAAAGTGGTGGACCACTTGTAAAAGAAGATAACTAATAAATTTTTGAGTGTATGTAAATTATTCATCAATACTCGTGTAGTTTACAAAGAGAGATATAAGAAAAGTTGTCATAAAACAAGTCTGTGGCCTAATACCGGAAAACAGACCATTAATATTCATAAGACGTGATGCAAGTAACCAAAAAATTTATAAAAGAGAGGATCGATCACAAAACTAAACCTAAAAGAGAGTCCCCTACTAAATTTCTAATACAACTTTCAGCCGGCCATCAAAAAGAAAAAAAATAAAGGAAAGGAAAACCAACAATCGCCAACAACTCTTGGTTACATCTCAAGGGATTTCATTTTACTTTGAGGCGAAAAAGATCGTTTGGAAGAGAACATTTCCCCTTACACGAGCCTATGAAATATCGCTCTACCGAGCAAATCTCGTCTTCGACGATTCATTCAAGCCACCGTCACAAGAAGTGACTCGGAAATAAGGCGAAGAACGAGACCTGAATTCACTCATACAAAATACAACATCTAATATAACACTACTTTGCAGCTATTTTATTTCGCGCCGGGTTAATGCATGCAGCGTGTGTGTGTGTAGAAGCGGATAAAGAGCACCAACCAGCCCTATGCAAAAATCATCCAACGATTTTATCCCTTTTTACACGAGTTCCCTCTTTGTTGAATAAAAATATCACTTGATCTACGCATAATACTATATATACTTCATATTGAACTACCAACACTATATTAGAATTTTCAATTCATACAATTCAATCAAATATATTGTATTCCTTAAAAGCGGATATTGTAATAAAATTATTCCTGTACAGTCAAACGAAAATCGAATTCCATTAAGTTACTATAAAAAAAAAAAATGAATATATGCAAGAAGAAATGAATTAAATAGGTAAACATTCAATATGAGTAGGAAGGGTAAGTCGCTCACTTAACAAAAATCATTGAAAATATTTTTTATCCGCCGCATAACTTCAGTTGAATAGTTATGATCCCTATACTGTCAAAAAAGCCTGACGCGTTGCCTGTTATACGACACGTTGCCTCCATTTATTGACATACACGATTCTCAAACTGTTATCATAAATATAAGCTTGATATAAAGTAATATCGAAGGGGAATATTCTATGCGCAAGCGTGTAACGGCGTATGATATAAAACAGAACCTCCATAAAATTAATAAAGTAGAAGAATAAATAAAATATTTAAATATGATCAGTCGATCATCTTCAACCAGATAAAAACGAACGTAAAAGTATTTTGTTTTCATTCAAAGAAAATGTAAGAAACGAAGAAAAAGAAAAATATTAAGAAATGGGAACAAAGAGTAATAAGATAACTGGTAATTTCTAAGTACATGAATACAAAATTTTAAGTAGACAAAACTATATTTTTAAACTTTAAATAGATCTAAGTTTAAA
>JAAAKQ030261787.1:0-10749 GCA_010016005.3 Zanna intricata | reverse complement strand
ACCAAATTGCACTACTATATATCTATTGGTCCCCGAGATATGAAGGCTCCATACTCCTAACTTACAACATTTTTAATTTATTTTAGGATTTATTCGGAAAAGTTGGAGAAATTTCGGAATACCCGTATTTTACTAACTCAGAAATCTTCCCTGGCATGCGTTCAACCATTACCCAAAGTTTCATCGCTATCGGATGAACGGTTTAGGAAAGCATAAGAGACATACAGTCACCATTTTTAGTTTATTTTAGGATTTATTCAGAATTTATTCTGCAAGACGAAGTGAACGTTCGGCGCTACATTCCCTTGCGCGTGCTCATGAGTTTCTGTCTCTATTTTCAACAAGGCGCTGCGAACGTTCGGCGCTAGATTCTCTGGCCCGTGATTGCGACGCGTACTTTCTCTAACTTGCGAGACGATCCGAATTTTCAGAAGAAGATTCTTCAATATGACGTATTTTTCCTAATCTCGCTTGGGAACTATGTTTAGATAGTTGCGATCTTTTTTTTCTAGGCATACTGTTTGGAAGTGTTTTTTCAAATCAGAGAAAATAAGAATAAACAGTGTACATAAAGCAATATTATGATAATAAATATAAAGTAAATAAAATATGAAGTAAAATATAAAAATACATATAAAAATATAAAATAAGTCAGGAAAGGTTTAAGTAGGTAGTTCTGAAAAGAATTTTTGATAAATACTTACTATAAAAAGTGTGAGAATACGATGAAAATTAAACAGTAAAGGTTGAATAAAATAATTTATAAGTAGTTCTGAAAAGAACTTTTTAACAGGAAAAAAAAATGTGCTATGAAAAAAGTCAAAATATTCAATGTCGGTTGCGTCTGCTGCATAGGAAGCCGACCGCGCGTATGACCTGCGCGGCTATTACATAGATGTGCACGCCCCTTTCCCGCACTTCGGTGCCCCCTCCCTCGCCGTATCGCAAAGTTTTTTGTAGATATTGATATGTTCTTTAATATTGTAGAACATTTTTTTTGTTCTATCATCAATAGTTTCCGCAGCGCATGCGATGAAAAACATTTTATGACTAATATTTTTACACCTTGGGTTACATTATTGAAATTTTAGTAGGGATCCCTAATTTTTCCTAGTAATAAATATGAACTATGTTACTCAGGGATAATGTAGCATTTTAATGGTGAAAGAATTTTTTAAATCAGTCAAGCAGTTTTTGTGTTTATTCATTACAAATATACAAAAATACAAATCTTTCCTCTTTATAATATTAGTGTAGATGAGCTGGTCGTGAATCTCAACAGGTAGCTTAGTAGTTACAAGAAATTTTTTTACTAAATGGATTCAGTACTCTTCTCTTCGAGGAATCATTTTTATCTTATGGGAAATATTCCTCCAGCTGAATTTTTAGCTCACGTAAATTTATGCATCTTCATGCTATCTAAACAGTGGTGAATAATATTGTCTTCTGCATCTAAATTTTTTTTTAATTTAATCAAAAGTGAGTGGAAAAATATAATAAATTTTGCTATGAAGGCGTATAATCCAGATATCAAACTTCTTAATGAAAGCATCAACTTGCCTGTCATTAATAAAATCACGTCCTTGTAAATTCACATTCAAGTCGTTTAAATATGAATTAAGTGGAGACCCCCAGAGCCCCGCAGTGTCTGGTCAGCGTCAGTCATCATTCGCCGGCGCGGCCAAGGGGGTTCTTCTCGAGCGATCCCATGCTGGGCCGAGACGCTAACACTCGAGCCACGAAGGCTGGATATATTAAAGCTTACATTGTTTTCATTCCATTTTAGTATAATGCAGTAATTTTATTCTATTAATTTTTTTGCACGACTACAGAGGTTCACTATTATTATTTTTATTCAAATATGAAAATAGAGGACAGTTTTTTTTTTCATAAAATTTAAAAATAAACGAATTTCACAAAATCGTTTTAATTAGCAACTACTTCCTTTTTTTAATTTTAATTTACATGAAATAAATACACCATACTGTTTTTCTATTCAAAGTTTTTTTCTTTCTGTTCAATAACCGAAGATAATACAGTATTCACATTTTTCTCAATAACGGACGCTTTTAAATAACAGATTATTGTTCCAGAGCCTTGTCCGATATTGGCAAGGCCAAATCTGTAATGCATGTCAGTTTTAACAAAGTTATGTGAAGAAAATTATAAATTTTATCAAACATACCAGTATTAATATAGGTTATTTCTTCCTAGTTATTAAATGAAACTATCCCCAAATAACAAATATCTGTTTCCTTTTTCTAATAATAGTGATAAAATTTCTTATTAATTTCAAGGATGTTTATGGCAAATACTTTTATTTGTAATGGTGTATAATGTTTTATTGATAAAAAAAATCTCAATTGTCCTTGGAACATTTTTCTTTTAAATATAAATAAATAAATTAATAAATTAAATATAAATATTAAATATAAATTAATGTGTTGCTCTTCTTTTTTCATAAGTCACCAATAAAACTGTTATTTTTTTGTAAATGTTTTTGTAATGTTTGATGGTTTTGTACAGAAGTTATCTTCTAATCAAAGTTAGTCAAGATTCCTATGTCTCTGGATAAATTTGCATTATTTTTTGCATTAATTGTTTTTTTTTTTTTTTTTATAAATCAGGATAAAAATAATATTTTACATTACATCAGCTTAACCACCAGAATCAGCACATTCATTTTCAGTAATGCTCAAATTAAAGTGTACTTTTTTTAACGAAGTTGAGGAATCCATTTTACAGATTCCTGGGCAGTGTAGAGGTCGTTAACAGGTTCCACAAATGGTATTATATGCGTATATGCATATAATAACATCGGGATGCCAGTGGTGGTGGTTTAATCGGTAGGCACTACCGACTAAACCACCACCACTGGCATCCCCGCTCCTGGAACCGCTCAGAACGCATTACTTCAGGAATGACACAGCCCGGCGTGACCCGCAAGGTTCCCAATCAAACATCTCCTCACTGGCTGGGTGATAACAAGGAGCTGTTATCACCCAGCCAGCAGCTTTTTCTTTTCTCCGCAACCGAGGGAGAAAGTCTCAACCTCCGCTTCCCTGAAGATTTTTTCGGTCGCCAGCAAGAACTCATTTGACCGCCCTTAGAGATAATCCTTCGCTTACGAAGGGAAATCTCTTTCTTACTCTCCGCTACCTTCACTTCTTAAGAAATAGCAGAAATTCCTCAAAATCAAAACGTATACAAATGTATGTATATACTTGGTTACCAAAACAATCTCTAGCAACGCTAGGTTAGGATTGAAAAAACTAAAAGAGTAACCTAACTAACAAAAACGAACAAAATAAAACGGAAAAAAATGTCCGTTTTGGACGGAAACACAAACAACAAAAGAAAATTAAAACAATAACCAACAAATCGCAGCCGTTATGCAGAAGCTTCTGCAAACACGTCGGCTCCCTACCGAATCACCTGATGCGACATACTTTTAGTTTTATATTCTTTTAGTAGTCCCGAAATTGCTTTGTTAAATGTTTTCTTAATTAATTTTGTGAGAATCTAATAATATATTTGTTTTTTTTTAAGAGTATTTTGAAATAACTTTTTCATATTTGATTACGGTACATAATCCATTATGGTTTCATCCACACGTTGGGGTGTAATAAACAACTGAATTGTGAACATTGATTTAAATCATATGTTTGATTAGCATGATAAGGGATTCAAACATAATATTGCAGATGAACTAGAAATATGTATTTTAAAAAAAATTTAATTTCTATTTCTGAAAATATAATCGTGTTTGGTTATAAAATCAGTTATATGTTTTAGAGTGTTAAAAATAATTCGTATGACATATGTTTAATTATACTGCACCTTTGATGAGAAAAATATTAATTTGAATCATGGTGAATTATAATAAACAAATAAAGTAAATAGAAATGTTTTATTATTTTCATAGGTTGCGTTTTTATAACAAATTTGGAAATTTAGTTTAAAATTTACTTAGGTTTAAACAAAATGCTTTTAATTAAATTTAATTGGTACAATAATTTTTGTCAGAATAAGATTAAAATAATTATTTTACTTTTTGTAGTAGGTTGGTTAAACTTGCAATTACTCTATTTACTTCCCTCCTTTGCAGTAGCTTTCAGCATTTAATACATTTATCCTTTTTTCTTTGTATTATTTAGAATGCCACGTTAAATAACTAGTCATGTTTTAAATTTTACTTTATTTTAACAAAAAACCGGATATTTAGTTTCGAATTGCATTTAATCTTTCTAAATCTCTGTTAATTATGTTTTAATTTTTATTTTTTTTTTTGGTTTGAATACATCACAGTCACACTATTCTATAAAGATTGTTTGTAACGTAAGTCGTACCCTCAGTTTCGCTTAGATCTCTCAAACGGATCAATTAATCATAAAATATTGAAGATAAATCTTATTCGAAGATCAATAAATGTCTCACAAGTTTTTTTTATGATGCGGCTAATGACATTAATGATGCAGAAGATTGAATGGTGAGAAGAGAAAACCGATTGACGAACACATAATTGGACAGTCGAGTAAAGTCATTCTTACATTAAAGATCAATGCCTATCAATTATATTCATATCAGTTTTATTCATCCTCTGAATTAATACCTTACGGCGGTTCTGGAAGTTAAACAGAAAAAGAGAGGCTTTTAAGTGAAAGTGGGGAGTGAAGTAATTTTTTGTCTACTTCATTCATTAATTTACTTTTGTAGTTTGGTATAAATAAACCCTAATAACATATCAGAAAGTGTCTGTGAGTGACAATAGATATCGTCTCTAAGGAGTACCTTTCTTTTTCTAGAACCACCATAAGGTATTACTTTCAAGGAGGAGTGAGGATGATATGAATAAATTTGTGTAAATGAAGTGTAGTCTCATGTCGACCATTCTTGAGAAGTGTGGTTAATTGAAATCTAATCACCAAAGATCATCGGTATCCATGATCTAGCATTCAAATCCGTATAAAAGTGACTGCCTTTAATAGGATTTTAACCTTAGAATTCTCAACTTCGAAATCAGCTGATTTGCGATGAAGAGTTAATAACTAGATCAGCAAGCCTGACATGAAATAATTATTATTAATGATAATAGTTAAGCTGCTTTTGAAAATAAGTCTGTCTTGTATCAATTCACCTCCCAACTTATGGATGTAGCAACATACATATTTATTTACAGAAAAACTACCTTGTCTTAATTTGAACATAGTTTAATCCAAATAATCATGCAAATATATAGATAATAGTCGTAAACCTTCTACTGACATAACGTTTTATTTTACTAACATATAACTTATTGTAAATAATGACGACCGACTGTTTTGAAAATAACAATTTTAATTTAATTTTAATCATACGTATATACCACGTACACGTTACAAATTCATAGTTTTAAATATCCTGAAGATGGAGTAATTAATCTGAAAGCGCTTGGTATTGTTATTTAATCTACGCGTTGATAACGTTAAAGATTAGATACCGATATGATCGGTTCGTTTTGTTACTGATTACGAGTCTTCGTGGTCAGTCGCAGTAGAGACACCGGGTCAGTTTCCAGTAGTATTTCAAACACGTTAGTTGCAACATACAACGTATCACTCATAAGTATAATTATTCATAAGTCTTTCATGTTAATACACAAATTTCTTATTCATAAGTGTAAATTACAATATATTCAAGAAAATTATACTATATTATACTATTATACTTTCAACGTCATCAACGCATATACTACAGTTTATAACAATAAATAATTGTTTTTATCATGATTTGGTCTTCATTTATTCAAAACGCCACGAGCTTATCCTTCTACTACGTTAAGGTATACGTATTGGTCCTCCGCGCATTCATACAACGTCTATCTACAAAAAATTCTACAACTACATATTTATTGGTCCTCACGGCCGGATTGAAGCAACTAAATCTCTTTACAAATATATCATAAAATATTGTTAGTAAACGAGAATACGTTGTTATACAAATTATGCAATATTGAAGAATCATTTTAAGTAGATTAGAATGTTATCTATTATAAGTTAATAAATATATTGTTCAATATGAAAAAGTAATTTAAAACAATTTTGAATTGAAGTTATGGATGTAAATAATATTGTTTGTAAAAGGAAAATAGATAAAACAGAGTTGAAAAAAGTACATGTGTAAAACACGTTTTTTTTTTGGAGAATCTAAATTTAAAAATTACGCACAATCTCTTCTAAATTTTGTTTAATGGATTTTGAAGGAAATTTACATAGCGTTAAAAATTTTTTTAGTACTTTTAAATGTATATTTACCACCAATCTAGCGAATCATTAATCAGAAATCATATACGGTTTTTTACTTCCTTAACACTTAAAATTAAATGTTTAACTTTTTCTTCAGGTTCGTTGACATAATTATAGTGAAACTGTTTAAGACTTAGGTTTATTTTTTTGATGTAGGAAAAATTCTAACAAAATTTGAAAAGTTAGATTTATCAAACAATATTTTAGAAAAAAATTATTCTAAATTTTAAGAAGATTAAATTATCTTCGTATTACTTTTTATTAAGTAACATTCTTACAAATAAAATAACAAAATATCATTCTTAAATAATGACTGGGTGCCTGAATCTTTCTTGAAAGTCTGTTTTAATCTAAAGTTAGATTGGAAGCAAGACTTGATCAATGTAATAGTTAAATAAACGTTCAAGAGTAGTATCCTAACAAAAATTTCAGATTTCCGTTTGTTTTCATTTACATAGATTTTTCTTAATGTTTACTCTTAACTATTGGTGATTGTTTTTTTAAAAAATAAAAATACATTTTTAAAATTCAACAATCGAAGATTAAAAATGTAGATGTTATATAACTTAATTACAAACCGTCAGAAAGAACAAATGTATAATTTGGTAAACACATGTATATTTCTTCAGCTAACAGATATTTGAATGATGTAAGAAAGTCTATGGTATTAAGGAATTTTCAATTATTCATAATACCTAATACTTTTTTTTTCTTTTTTTTTTAGAAGGTAAATGAAAAGGGCGAGCCGTTCTTTTGACGTTAGGCAAAACTGTTACTGTTGCAGAGTATATAAAAAAATACTGACGCAGAACCTCTGGTAATGATCTCTCAGGGTTTGTAAAGGGATTTGACCGTAAATCTGCTTATATAAGAGTGAAATTCTACTTACTGACTCAAGTATCTCTTGACGCTGTGATCCTATTTAATTGAAATTTGTAGCATCTTCCACTAACATCCAAACACTGTTAAGAAACTTTATTTTCTATGTATATTTTCTATATATTCTAGTCTAGCCATTCTAAATCCTAACAGAATCCACAAGAATAATATAGGATTAATATCTTTTTTTGCTATTTATGGGTTAAAAATAACTGAAGACAGTAAAGTACGGATAATATGTTAGTACTAGGTGATTAATCCAATCAAGTTGATCTGCCAAAGTAATATGTTGGTCTAATATAATAGTTTCATAATTTTTAATCATACAAGAAACAGAGCGAAATAAGAATAATATTTAGACTTAAGGATAACGACAAAATGAATGTTATTTTACTAGTTACTAGTATAAAATAATAATATTAATTTTTCTTATGTAAATCCTAACAGAACTTTTTCTGGAAGTGTGACAGTTCATAAATTATCTCTTATAATAATCATCTAATTCATTACATTTATTAGTATAAGACAGACTTTGCTAAACATTTCTGTCGGTTTCATTCCGAATCCTCCTTTTGTTTAGAGCTCTGATTAACAAAAAATATTATAGATTTTTTGAATTGCTCAGATTTTAATCGTAAATTTTTCCAGTAATAGTATAATTTATTATTATTCCAATAATTACTATTTAATATTATTAATGATATCTAATAACAATTTTAATTTTTTATTATTCCAGTAATAGTATATTAGTAGGGTTATAATTTTTTCTTCAATTTATTATAATATATTTTTGTAACTGTAGATTATTAAATAAATTGGTAAGAATTTTTTTTCCATATGTTGAAACCTAACTACTTGTAATTGAATTTTACTTCTTCCAAATCATAATTAATTAGCTCACAAGTTACTTAGATCCAACATGTTCTTTTCCAAAAACTACCTACATGAAATCATTTGGTTTAATCATTGCTTAAGATCTTTAGTTCATTTTTCCAATTAAAATGTTTAAGATATTAATTTCATTATTGAAATATATAACGTATGGGAAAAATGTAAAACATGGAAAATTTTGCTACTAACACAATAAAAAAATAAATAAGTATCATATGAACAGTTTCTTGTGAAGGATATGAAATAACCTTCCACAAGTGGATGATCCTTTTTTTTATTTGCTCTAATAGTTCTGTGAATGATGGCATGGATGTTTTTTAATTAGTAATACTTTTAACTTTATGGATTTGCTGTTATCTGATGTGATTATGGTTGTTATGCCGTTTGCTCTTGTTTCTTTCGAGAACGAGGGTGTTGGCATTGACATCGCTTCCGAAAGAGAACCAGAGCAGAGAAAGAGATAGTATATGTTTTCATTAGAGACTTATATAATTTTGGAATCTATTTTTTGATTTTTTAATTCAAGAGGCCTTTGAGTAAGTTGAATTATAAAACAAAATTGTCGTTATTGAGATCAACACTTGTTTTGTTGTATAAGGATAGTATTTCCGGTATATAAAGACTCGAATCAAGTGAAGATCTAAGTGCATAGTCTAATTGAAGTTAGAAATAGCAAGAGATATTGTGTCAAACCTTCGGTGTTAGAGGAAGGTACGTGAATTGCGCTTCCGCGAATTGGTTAATTTGATAGTTGAAGGTTGTAAGTAATGGTAGGTAGTCGTTGAAAGAGGCCATGATAGTAAGTTATGTAATTATATTGATAGAAATTTCAGCCGAAGCATTTGCCAAACTGATGATTGTGTTGTGTTATCAAGTTTGGAGAGTCTAAAAGACGAACTTCGATAAAACTCATTAAGTCTAGGAACGAAGGGCGTGGTGTGGCGACCGGCAACTTCAATATTAGGAATTGGAAAAATTAATCCCCCCAATCGTTAACAATTTTTATTCTTAACCAATACTAGGTTCTATATTTAATCATCCGCTTTAACCAAATTTAGGGAGAATATTGTAATTAATAATTACTTTTAATTACCTTTTTATTAATTTATTTATTTTCTTTTATTTTAATCTATTCATTATGATGTATTACCTTGAAAAAATTAAGAACAACAAAATCAATCGACCTAATTTTACATCGATTATCGAACTCGGACTTGAAACTTCTTAGCAATAGAAATCCCTTCCCCGATCAGTATTTTGTTACATCTACGTAAGTAAAGGCAAAATAAAAAGAATAATGTAATCAGTAGTTCCTTTGTCTGAATAAATTGCTTTCCTTTATTAGAACAAGCAGGTCAAGCGTGTTTGAAAATTTAATATTCATTTTGAGCCCTATCCTTTGAATCAATCATATCCGCAATTTCTTAGTAAAATGGGTTTTGTAATTGTATTTTACCAGATATTGTATGGCTTTCATGATCATGTGATTCATTTAATCGAAAATACAGCTGAGATAGAAAATCCATTATTTATTTATTATTTTTTTACTAATTTAATTTCTTATTATTAAAAAATTAAGAAATTTAAACTACAGTGTTCAAAGTGCTAAAAAAATGACAAAAATATTTAATTTATTCAAAATTAAATATTTTTTAAATTGTATTCAACAATCTTCAATTCAACCTAATTCACGTCTTGAATTTTGATTTTTTTTTAGAATATTTGTTTAAAAATATTCGTTTGGCATCGTTCAGTTCTCCCCATAAGTCATTCAAGGAAGATTATTCAATGTACTCGATTTTCTACTGCAGTACAAATAAAGAAAACTTTGAATCTTAGATTCAAATAAATCAGAATAAGAAATCTGACTTCCTAATTATATAAATTTATAAATTTTGTTCAAGGATATTAAAAAAATATAAAATTAAATATACTTTTTAAAAAAACCTGTAATTTGTAAATCAAGTATTGCACATTTATTATTTTTATTATTATTATTTTTTTTAAATTTATTTTATTTGTAATTTCAATAATGATGGCGGGTTAGGATAACTTTCCAAATAAACTGAACATTAAACAGATAACAAACAAATAAACTTAATTTATTTGTTTTTTTAATTATCATTACCTGTATATATGCTCCTGGATATATACTAATAAGGAAGATGAGATGAAAAAAATTGGGTGTTGGAAAATCTCATACTCTTGCTCAAAATCTTGCTAAATCAAACTTGAGACCACTAACCTGGAAGCCAGCTTGCTAAGATTGAGTAATTCTATCGGTAGTTTAGACATCTGTTGCAGGTGATATGCATTTTTTTAGGTAATGATTTGTTCAGTTAAACATGATTTTACCTTAGTGGATGTATTTACATAAATATATTCGAAATTCTAGAAATTTATAAGTTTTACTCAATAAACAATTAATATTAATTTTATTCAAAGACATGGTAGTTTCACAATGAAAAATTGTGGGACACATTTTTTCCTGAAAGTTAATTGAAGAATTTGTAAAGGAAATTTTCATGAACTTATTAATAATCTTGTTAAAATCGAATGAGTGAGAATACTATCTAAAATAAGATGAAGCTAGATTTCAAACTTTCATGCTGATACTGGTTTCAATTTTTTATAAGTCTGCTCTCTTGCAGGCTATTAATATCCTGGATCTTCGGACTCTTACTCCCAAACTTAA
>JAAAKQ030261754.1:0-10751 GCA_010016005.3 Zanna intricata | reverse complement strand
TCTTATTCATTTATATAAAATTGTGTATTATCAATCAAACGACTGGCACTAGATAGGGAATCTTGGAGAGCTGCATCTAACCAGTCAAATGACTGAAGACCAAAAAAAAATTATCAATCAAAATAATGAAGGAGAAATTTTAAAATCTGTAAAAAGAAAAATTTGGAAAACGCTGAAAAGAAAATTCACGTCTTTTTCATTCTTTTCCGTAAATTAATTTAAAAAAAAATTGTTTTCTAGAACACTGCATTTTTTCGTACAACGAATTTTACGGCTAGATAAATATAAACGTTTATTAAAAAAATCTAATGTGAACACCACGTGACTTCCTTGTATGCCTATTAAATTACATATACACATGTTTAAAAGTGCATAAAATTTTATTTCATTAATAACTTATGATTTTTCTAAATTTTTTTTGCTATTATTGAATTATTATTTGTTGTATTTTTTTTTACAATCAGAGGTTAATAATTATTTATAAGTTAATATATACTTAAAAAATAAAAAAATAAAAAAGGAGATGGAAGTCTGATTCGAACCAATGTTCCTTCCCCTTATAAGATCCAAATATTTAATTAACTAAAACTCTATTGGCTATAACTCTGGAACCGGTGAAAATAAGTACCATTTATGACATATCGTTGAAAAGCTCCCAATGAGGGCTTATTACTGCAGTTAAGAAAAAGTCCAAAATCCAAACATTTTCGGAATTTGGGCTTCTTTGGATACTTTTGGTTCAGTCGATTGCAGTTAAAAGAAGGAGGTGCATAACTAGGTGTTTCAAAGTCCTATACGTTTCAAAATATCAACATTTTACGGCTAATCGTTTTTGAGTTATGCGAGATACGAACGTACGTACGTACAGACGTCACGCCGAAACTAGTCAAAATGAATTCAGGGATGGTCAAAATGGATATTTCCGTTCAAATCTCAAAACCGAAATTTTTCGCGATTACAATTCGTACAAGGAAGTAATAAAGAAGCATTAAAACAAAAAAGACTTATTTTATTTTTTCACAAGCATGAATTTAATGAACTCAGAGGGGTTCGGGGAGCAGAGCCCCCTGTATTGATAAGAAGAACGAGCGAGTTTAGGTTATTTGGTAATATAAAAATTGTGTATTTAAAGAAGTTAGCCGATTTACTTTATATTATCAAAAGGTGGAGAGGTTTGGTTACCGATTCATTTTATATCCTTTACTATCTCACGGCTCATTTTATAAGTTACTGTTTAAAACGGAGGGAGGGTTACAGTTAAGTGTAGTCTAAGCACATTTTTTGAACAACGGCGTGTCTGTAGGACCAGAAAGACAAGGGGGAAATTTTAAGTGAAAGAGTAGACAACAGTCTGATACCTACTCCTTGTTTTACCTTCCTCTTCACCTCTCCCCTTATTCTTCATTCCTGGGGACCGACATGCCGTGAAAATAGCATCCGGTCCGATGTTAAATAAAGAGTATAAGAAGGGAGAGTTTAAGGGGGTGGAGGAGTATGAGGGAACTGACACCAGCGCACCGCATCGGGTTCACACATACATAACACTATTGTTTTATTTTCCACACAAGAGCTTTTTTAACATTGTCTATTGTCCGTACACGTACACCGTTCTACACCTTGTACTATGTACCTCGTGCTGCTGATGCCTATTCTCCCACCGTTTTAACGCATACACACGCACTTATCCGATCATTCTTTCCTTCCTACGAATGAATTGTTGTCCTCTATTGTCATTTCATCATCGGTATCATTGTTTGAAAGTTATTATTTAATTTATTTGTTAGTATATCTTATATGTTCTTCTAGGAAATGTTTTTGCTACCTAAAAAAAAACAGTGTTATTTGTCTTTGCTGCTGTACAATCTACTTTTTAATTCGAGCCGTAAAAAACTTTCTTTGTATGTCCTCAAAACGTTTGTTCTTTCAATTGTATGCCCGTTTGGTTGTTTTTAAGATAATTCCTGGAACATGAATTCATAGATCGGCCGAATTTTTTTAAGATTTTCTGTTTCAACATAATGTTTTTTTTTTTTTTTAATATATACTTGGTGATTATATAGAACATGTTTTATTCTTATTACTTTTCTTAGCCAAAGCCTCGGTGATATAATGGTTGCGTGTTTATTTATACCTTGATTGTGTGGTTCAAAACCACAATACTCCCAACTTTTATTATGGTAAACAAATTATTTATTTTTCATATAACTTAAAATTACAAGTAATTAATAATCGGTTATGTTATCTTTATTTGAATAATTATTTTATTTTTGTTGGATAGTTGCCGTCACCAAAACAGTTGTATTCAACCTGATACAAATCGCAAACCAATTGGATCGCGCTTTCGGCTATTCTGCCATCTTCAGGAGGGATTATAATTTTTGATTCAAATACATAAAAGTATAGAGCTCACATATTTAAATTACATTCATAACAATTGATCGTAATTTTGTAAAAGTTAAAGTTTTAAGTCAAAGCAACTACGTCCGTATTGTAATAGTATCACAATTGTTATCTATAATAATGTAATAGATTTGAGACCCACGGGAAACGAATGCTAAGGAGTTTATATTGTATGTAATAATTTATTTTTATAATAATATATAGATTATAAATTTTATTTTGCATGAATATTATTGTGTATTTAACACATATTTATCTCTTATCTCTTGTACAAATATTACTATTTAAACTGTTCTGTTAAACCCTGTCTAAGTCATTCTACCTTTACAAAAATTTATTTCAGTAGTAGGTTTTTTTTTGACGGCGAAAAACGCTTTCGTGTTATCATTGCCTGGAGTGTAGGCTGTGAATGGCCAAAAGGAGAGGTGTGAAAATTGTAAAAAAAAAATATTATAATACTGGGTTTGAATACCAGTCAGGCGGTAATTTTTTCACATGCGGTAATAATCAAGCAGTTACCCTGTAATTGCATAAAATATAAATATATGTGGAATTTTTGATGTGATATACAGAAAAAGGTGATGATTTCCTTAATTCAATTGTTACCGGCCATGAAACTTGTATTTCGTATTATACGCCAGAAAGAAAACAGTCGAGTGAATGGGGTCATCCTCGATTACCAACAAAGGTCCAAAGCCACAGCCATTTAGACGCAAACTGATCGCCACAGTCTTTTGGGGTTTTGTTATGTTGCCGATTGATTTTATGCCACGTGGAACGACTATAAATGCAGAAGGCTATTATGAAATTCTATGTAAGTTACGGGAAACCATTCAAAATGGTGGCGTGGGCGGCTGACCGATGGCGTCGTCCTGCTCCACGATAATGCACGTCCACATGTAATCGGGTCCGAAACGTGATTTACTGAGAACATTTGGATGGGAAATTTACGATCATCTATCAAATAGTCAGGACTTAGCTCTTTCTGATTACCATGTATTCGAGAAATTGAAAGAATAACATATTTGAGTGGTAAGCAATTCGTGAATGACAATAAATTTAAAAATGCTGTTAATCAGTTGCTAAATGGACTGGCAACAGAAGAATACAAGGGTATACTGAAGCCGGTGCATTGCTACGATAATTGTCTTAATTTATGTGGCGATTATATGCAGAAGTAATATAAGTTATGTAATTTACGAGAAATAAAAAAAATATTTAGAAAGTTTTCAGAATAAACTTTTTTACCATAAAACGGTCTTTACTTTAGAGATAACCTCTTTTTGCTATTACAGAAGATTGAGTTGTAATTGAGCTGTTCGAACCGTCTAGTAAAATAAAGTAATAAATCTAAATTTATGATTTCTAGAATAATACATTTGAAGTTTTTGTCATCATCTCAGCTGCTGTTGCTAAAATACTGCCTTATTTAATTTACAAATAGTGCCGCAAATGACTTGTTGCTACTCTATTTTACTGGATAGCATTCAGATTCTACTCAATAGAATAGTGAATTAAGTATATTTAAAAACATTTTATTTATTTATCTTCAAGAAAGAGTTACGACAATATTTTTTAAAGATAAATCAGAATCGTTTGTACAAAATAAAAATCTTAATTTCAGAAAATTTGACTTACATATCTTACTATTTACATATCTGTGCTTATTATTGTGACATTTAAAACAATTTTTGGAACGGTTGCTGAAGAAAGCTGTCGTATAATTATTTCCTTGGGATGATGCATTTTGCTCATACTCGTATGATTATTTCCTTTTATCTTTATTTTATCTTTCCATATATTCTGGATTTTATCTACGTATTTGTAATTTTTTTTCATTCCTTCTTCTCCCTGGAGGTTGCGTGAACTGCGGTGGCGATATGTAGTATGTGTTATTTGATTTGTAATGTGAACCAGGGATATTTATAAGATATTATTTTTTTTAAATAAGAAATCAATTGAAGTTTTTGCGTATAGTTTTTCAAGAGTACATTAGAAAGCAGTTAATTATATTACAGGATTATTTCAGTAGAAACTTTATGTACTTTTGCCAGCTTTTGGTGTACTAAATGATCAAGCATATGAAAATATTTTGTTGGTGCGAGTATTTTGCCCCCAATAGTGTACTGGACGGTCTGAGACGCTTCATTACATCTTTCTTTGTTTCAGTGATATTCTCTTCCCCCAAGAAGACTTCATTCCGAAACTTAGTCCTGAATTGCAATCATAAAACCCTAGGTATTGAGAAACATATCTCCTCGGAACAAGCATTTACTCGACGCTTCTCTTATGATTGAGGTATCGGCCATGTAATTCTTTGTTTTTTATAGAATTGGATTTCGGCCGTCGCGCAAATCGCACTTGAAGGAAGGTCAGCAGAATTACTAACCTTAGATAGATCCAAATGTGTGTAATTGTTTTCCTTTAGAGCAACGTTTAATTAGCCTACAACTTTACATATTAACAATAATGAAATCATTTTATGAGAAAAAAAATCATTTATTTTAAACATTTACTTAAATTTATAAGCACATATATAAAGAAAGTTAATTAATGAGATGTGTTTATTATTCTTTTAAAAGCTTCTCCGTACGTGGATCTATGATAGAAACGCTCAAAAGCAAATTGTTTTCAAATGAAAGACGGTTCCTGTATTCATTTTTTAGCGCAACACCATAGACAAAAACCCTTTTCACAGAGGTAAGACGTGGCGAAAGGATTAATATTTTCAGTGCTTCTGTGAATAAATTTCCATATTCACTTCGATGAGCGATCCAAAACTATCTAAATCTTGATTAAATCTTGATAAGATGTGAATTGTGGTTGTAACATTTTATCGGCAGACCTGAGCTGGTTGTGAGTCTCAACCGGTAACTTAGGAGCTGCAACGACGTTTTCACTAAATAGATTCAGTACCTATCTCTTTGAGAAATCATTTTTATTTTCTGGAAAATACTCCGCCAGCTGAAATTTTAGCTCAAGCAAAACATCTTCGTGCTATCCATATTGTTATGTATAATACTGTCTTCATCCAAATTTTTCTCAGTATTATCAGAAATGAGTGGAAACATCGAAATTTTTGCTGAAGGCGAATAATCCAGTTATCAAGCTTCTTAACGAAAGTTTGAACTTGTCATTAATAAAATGTTTTTATCATGTCCTTGTAAATTCATGTTCAAATCGTTTAAATGCGAAAATACATCAGCTAAGTAAGCTAACATCAACATATACTCATTATTCTGTTAAAACATTTAGAATGGCCTTTGTTTATCCTAAAAAAAGTTATTAATTTATCTCACAATTCCAATAATCAGATAAACACTTTCCCCCGCGATAAGCATTTCACTTCTGCATAGAAAAAAAGAGATTTTTCTTTTTTCCTATTTCATCGCATAGTTTAGCAAAAAGCCTGTTCTGCAATGGTCGACTTTTAATAAAATTAACCATTTCTACAGCTTAACAAAGAATTTGCTTGAGATTTTACGGCATATTTTTGTGGCAAGACGTGTCTCCGAAGGAAGCAGTGCGTCCATTCCGACTTCTCTATAAGACGATCTTTTAATTCTTTCAGAAATTCTCTGTTGTTTCCTGTTTCCCCTTTGCAAAATCACCATCTTTTGCAATACATTTTGTCTAGTCTATGTTATAGGTTTTAGTAGTTTCGTAAAAAACATCAAAAAGACAAAACATAAGAACTGAGAAATGTTCGCCACATCTGTTGATTCATCAAATAGAATACTAAAAAATTCACTTGAACACACTTGCTGAATTATCTGATCGCGAACATCAACTGTCCTTGATACTGTGTAGTTAAAAGCGGAATTTTTTTTTTGTTTTGTATCTTTCACGTCTACTAAAACACCGACCATGTCAATTTCAACAGGCAATATTAGGTTTTCTGCGATTTTATGGGATTTGCCATAGCTACTTATAATGTTACTAAATAAGATGCTTCTAGTGTACTTTTACCAATATGACTTGACTTACAAATAAAAATTTGTTGATTTCTAAAAGTATATAATTTTCTTTCGTAAAATTTATTTTTATGATCCAGATGTTTAGTATCCAAGTGTTGAATTAATTTTGATAGCTTTATGCTTTCCTTGGAGAGGACTTGAAAGCAAACAATATACTGTGACTTTCCATCCAATGAGATAAAACCATAATTTAAGTAACTGTCATTATAATCTTGTCTTTTTACCAATCTATTCAGTAGATGTAAATGGCTCACATCGTTTTTTCACAGATCAATATATTTTGCATAAGAATCTAATTAAAAAAACATGTTACACCGTTTGACTGTACATTAAAAAACCGAAACCTCAATTATTATTATTTCAAAAATTTAATAAAGGTACCAGATGTACGCTTGGAATGAGACCTAATGGAAAAAAAACAGTTATATACGATTTGACTGCACACTAAAAAAAAAAATTAAATATCAATTATTATTTTTATTGCCAATGAAATTATGCTTTTAAAAATTTAAGGCATCAGATGCACGCTTTGCACTCGAAACTAACCTGATGTTCCGCAATCCCTTACGCCTCTTGTACACTGCTGAGAGCGCGACGTATTCAAATGTATCATATACATGTTCGAACATGACACCCTCAAGTCGAATAAGGTGCTCTCAATAGTATGCAAGCAGACCAAATTACAAGGAGCACATTCACACATATAAATTGGTCATGCTTGTTCACTTCATACATGCATGCTCATACCCGTCACTATGAACGCAGCTAGGTAGTTTTCACTAGGTTTCATTGGTTTGGGGAGTCGCAAAATATTCATTATGTATATATATATATATATATATATTTTTATTTTATTTTTTTGTTTTTTTACTCTTTGAGGGTCGTGGAGCTAAAAAGGTTGAGAATCGCTGCTTTAGAGTAAAGGTTTATTATTAGATCGATGCTCTCTTGCTGAGGGAATATAACGATAGGATTTAAATCTACTTATGGCAAAGAGTATTACCATCTATCAACAAACGACTGCTGTCCTGCAGAGGAAGGGTGTCTTTATAAGTTGCTTCTTTTTGATAATGAGCTTGAAATTTTGTCAGATTTGTCCCGGTTTTTTGTTTGGATATCATCCAAATCAGTTGCCCATTTCATAATGCCAGCAAGTCCATACTGGAACGGAGTACATGTGTCGGAGTATATGATCTTGTACGTATTTTTGCCGTTCACTTTTGATTTCAAGATTTCTTTAACCCGCCTGTTTTGCTCTTTTTCTATACTCTTTCTAATCTATTTCGTTTTTTTTCTTTTCGTTGGGAAGGAGGAGAAAGCTCTGCCGCCGTTGGCTCGTACAGACAGACGGCACTGCGGGCTCTCGCTAAAAAAACTCCCTACTCTTATATATCATGCTTCCCAGATACCCGCCTTTCGTCATTACTCAGGGGCATGCTACACTCTCGCGGGACTCCTACGGGTGGTTTGAATTCCTGAGCGCATCAACTGCAGCGACGACCCCTAGGGACCTATATCCCCTACCTGGCTGCCCCTTCACCACCCAGCTCATAGCAAGTTAACACTGCTGCGGTTCTTTTGTTCTGCTTCTGATGTTAACAATGATTCAGATCATTGGCAAATGTATAAATTGACTAGTATAATTAATTGCTATAACTTATACTATTAGGAACAGAAAATAATTATTTTTTTAAACGGAAGAGACATTATTTTAGGTGAAATTTTCATTAACATTGTAATTATTACAAAATAAACAGGATGTTTTGATAAATTCTTGTTATTATTATACTTATATAAACATTTTTTTATCTGAGAATAAACATCTTCGTTCAGCTATTTAGCCTTGAAACGTTAACTACGGTAACACTAAGGAATCGAGCAGGGGCGGTGGCCTTTGCATAAAAGTAAAAAGTAATTTCATTCACATACTTGCTTATTTTGTTTTTTTTCTTAGTAAAAATTGCTACGTTAAAACTAGTTAATAATAAAAATTACAAATGGCGTCATTCTAAACCGGTATAATTATTTATAATATTCTTTGTTTTTATAAAGAAAAAGAAAAAAAAAGAGTAGATATTTTATTTGACATTTTATAACATTTAACTAGTCTATAACTGGATATATTATCACAGAAAAATATATAAATAATAACAAAAAAAAAAATTATAGAAAATATGTAATTTACCGTAATTTTGTTCAAAATAATATCAATTATTAAAAATAACAAAAAAGAACACCTATTAATAGTTCCGGTAGTATTTTTATTGAAAAAAGAGAAAAAAACATAAAAAGTGTTACAATAGAAATATTAAGTTATGTCTTTAAAATTTGTTTTACTTATTTAGTCTAATCAGTTAACAGTATGGCTAAAAGTAAAAATATTTTAAAGCTTTTAAATACTTTTGTAACATAAATTATATTCATATCGTTAAGTGTTAAAAATATGTTAAGGTAAACAGCGATCTACACATAGCGTGCGGCTTACATGTCCGTTCAACACATATCTTATTATTTTATTTTTATTTCTTTTAACACTTCATAAATAAGGAAATACGTTAAAATTATTTACCCTTTTTATGATAAATATTTTTTTTACTTATTACAAAACTGTACAAAACTATCCCGAAGAGGTTTTTTTTTTTGCCATGCCTGACCGGGAATCGAATCCGGGTGAAAAGCCGAGAGGGTACGGTGGCCGGCCAACTGGAAGGGATATGTGTACTTTGATAAAATCAAAATTTATATCTTAAGTACAGATAGAGGTATTTTATTAAATTTCGTGTACATATATATAGAAAACAAACAAATTTAAAATTTTATCTTTGAAAATTCCAAAGTGACAGCTACTAAAATTGTTTAATCATTAATAGCTCCGTAAATATTAGTTTTATCAAATAATTATTGTTATAATTTTTTATATTTTTATTACAAAAAATTTAATCTACCCATCCAATTATTCACTGTTTCTCATTTGTGACAATAACGTTCCAAATCTGTATTAGTTCTCATATTCTACTGATGTTCCTGTTTCACTGGCCTTAATATTTTTCTTAAAATTTTTCTCTCTCACCCTCTCTGTTTTTCTGTTTTGCTTTCTGAACGGAACAACCGTAAGGTATTACTTCAGAGGATGATATGTATCAATGTAAATGAAGTGTAGTTTTGTACAGTCTCCAATCGGGTTTCAATCCAATAAATCTTGAGATTTATTGGATATATGTATTGAGATATGCTTTGAGATTTATCTTTGGTGAAACCAATCACCAAAGAACACCGGTATCCATAATCTAGTATTCAAATCCGTATAAAAGTAACTACTACCTTCACTAGAATTTGAACCTTAGAAGACTCGACTTCGAAATCAGCTGATTTAAACTCGATGACGAGTTTAACCGCTAGACCAGTACTCCCGGAACATTCTGTATATACAGAGTTCTCCCGGGACTTTCATAATCTATTCTACTGGTGAAAATAATGGAAAAAGTTCGCATAAACATATGTCCTAAAATGCTTCGTTTGCGAGTTACGGTAGTGAAAGATTTCGCTCGGATTTCTGCTACCACGGTGAAATGAGGTCACACTAAAATGTTTATGACGTTATTTAAGGAGTACAATTAGTGAATTCTTGTGGTTTTTGGGCTGCAAAATCGAATAAAAAAGGTCCTAGAACCATATCTGCAGTAGATTTTGAGAAATCTGAAATGGAAACCAATAAATTAGGGTAACAAAACCCTGCTTTTTTTTGCAGTAGATTTTGAGAAATCTGAGATGGAAACCAATAAACTAGGGTAACAAATCCCTGATTTTTTTTGTTTGACGTAAAATAACTTTGTTACCTTCTTTATTCAATTTTTCAAGTTAAAAGCCATAAGAAATCACTAATTCCGCTCATTAATTAACGTCCTAAAATTTGTACGGCCACATTTCATCGGGTTAGTTGAAAGCCGAGCGAAAATTTTCATTACCCGTAACTCGCAAACAAAACAATTTAGAATATATGTTTGTGAACGTTTTCAATTATTTTCACGAGTAGAATAGGTTATGAAAGTCCCGAGAGAACTTCGTGCGACACCTATATATATATATAAAATTATTTATTCTATTATTATCGTTATTTTTTAATATAGCGTTTAAAATAAAAATTAATCTTTCGTAATTTATTTCACTAAAGATTAGCATATATCCGATTAGCAATATAACTCTGTAACGAATTTATTAAAATTATAATAGATATACCTATTTAATAATATCGTAAAACTGTGAGAAATTACTAATTTTTCAAGCCTCGGCCGTAAAAAAAACTCATGCAAATTAAGTTTTTCCTATTTGCATATTCATCTATATGCCCTCTTAATTCAAGTCAACAAAATGCTG
>JAAAKQ030261753.1:0-27836 GCA_010016005.3 Zanna intricata | reverse complement strand
TGGCATTTTTCACACACGCTACAATTTGTTCATCTCATCCTCTGAAGATATAACCTAACGGTGGTTCCGGAGGTAAATAAAAAAAAAATTATTTCTATTATTACTATACTTTGTTTATTAATAATACTATATAATATATATAATATAATATACCTCTTTATATAGTATAAAAAGAGGTTTATTTTTCTAATCGAGAGCTTGTCTTTGTTACCAGATGTAATCTGTATTATTTTGATGTAAATCTATTTCTTTTCATTATTATCATTATACTGTTTTCAATCTTGAGATTAAATTTATTTTCTAACCAAGAGCTGTTCATTTTTATCACAAGTATTTTAACGGTTAATAGTTTTGATGGTTAATTCTATGGAAGAAAGGCCTAAATTTTAACTATTTTATATATTTAGTCAGAATAATCTCATTATTGAGTGTAAAGTAATTTAATATTACCTATTTTATATATATATATATATATAAGTAAATAATGAGAAATGCCCACAAAATATTTAAGGATCTACATTTTCAGAAAAATTAGAATTTTAAATACAATTTTAACAATAAAAAAATTCTTGCAGTTAGGTCCTTCTTCCACCCAACGTCACTGAAATAATTTCCTGTACTCCTCTCAGTCTAAACAAAACTTAAGCTACTAGGAATTCTATCCAGACATTTAATGATTAATTATATAATATTTAAATATACAGCCGTCAATGTCACTTAATAACACTTAGCTTTATAAATAAACACATGATAAACATAAGTTTAAAAAAAAATAACATTGTGAAACGTATATAGGAAAAGCATAATGTAAGGACTAAATTAGTTTCCGGTAAAAAAAAAAAATATATATTTTTACTTCTGTAAAAATTAAAAGCTAACTAAGTGCAGTTTAACTAATTCCTACAACTCACTGAAATTTTTCTTTAAATGGAATGGAATAAATAAAATCTGTTGACAATATTAACAGATATTGTACGGCAAAAGTGACTAGAACACAATGGATCTGAAATATCACAACCTCTCGTATTTCAATAAAATAAAAAAGTAGGATAATAAAGATAAGAAAAATAAAAAACTTAAAATTAACAAACTACTTAAAATAAATTAATAAAAAAGACTTAAAATTCTATTTAAAAGAAAAATATGTGATAATTCATTCTTGTAGATTATGTAAACCTACTTTTTAAAAAGTTACATTACCAAAAATGCATACTACACCATATTTGGGAATATAAGTATTTTAATTTCATTAAGTATTTTACTCGAGTTAATAAACTTTGTTGCAAATAAAAAATTTTGTTTATAAACTAGATATCACTTGACCGATATCATTAGATGTGACGTACGTCTTTCATATTTCCATAAAATACATTTATTAATGATGTAGCATAATAAACGCTATCTATTTAATTAAGTATTCTTAATACAACTTTCATTTCGATTCGATCTGAACAAATAAAATCTAAACGAAACAATATAGACACAGCAGATGATTTTACCTGAACGATCGTACTTGGATAGGCGTGGTTTATAATAATGAATATAATAAATAACTATAACCGAAATAAAGCACATGTAACAGATTTGGCGTTAATCGCTAAATAATTTAGGTTATTAATAATTTCAATTTCATTAATTTTTTCTAAGAATAAAATACGGGTTGCCTTTTTAAATAATCTGAAAATACATTAATGCATTATCCACAGCGTTCGGATAATCGCTGTCCAGTATACTTTAGAATTATGTGATGCGTCTGTTCTTTAGGCATTAGGATGGAAGTTACAACCATCCTAATGTCTAAAGAACATGGTGGTGTTGTTTGTATAAGCACTGGATTTAGAAATGAATTAATTTTGTTCAATTTTATTGCTGTCGTAAGTTTGTTAACAGTGCAGTGTCATAATGCCTCGAAATTGTGTAAATAATTTGATGCCTTTTGTTATTGTACGTGGTGAGTTTACCGTATAATTAAATAGAAAAAACATTACTTTAATTAGAATAGCGTATCATTTATATTTCAGTGTAAAATTTATCATCAGGATAAGACGTGGGCTTCTCATATAGTATGGAATAATTGTTCTGATATATAAGAGGATGGCTGAAAGATAAACGGAAGGCTTTGCTATTTGGTGTACCTATAGTTTGACGTGAACCAAAGCGTCTGAAACCGATTGTAACTTTTGTTTAACAAGTATGTCTGTTATTTCTAAAAAATCTAAACGTGCTGTAAAATATCTTTCATTACAATCTGCAATCAGGCCTGTACCTCACAGTGAAATTATTCCAGTTCCTGAACCACCTGTGAATGTATGTTTTGAAAGCAGCAATGAAGAACACTGAAAAAGGCAAGCATGATTTTGATTCTGAATTATCTTCCAATAAGTCACATTTTATATCACAAAATGAATTAAAAGCGACATACTAATGTAATGGAATTATCTAAGTAGTTCAAGAATGAGAATGTGACTTTTGTTTTTTGTTAATAACAAAAAACAAAAAATATTTTTTGGTCGCACCCTTTTACGGGATGATGTTTGGTATTGTCATCAAACACCAAACATCATCAAAAGATATGCGGGTTATCTAAAGGCATTAAATTATACAAAGCAATTATCTATGCTTTGAGAAAGAGTTTGAGATATGAACCCACGAGGCCCTTCTTGTTGACCGGTAGCAACCAAAATTTAATGTCAATGCCCTATATAAAGAAATAAAATTTCATCGGTTCTTCTATTCTGGAGATATTAAGCAAAACGAAACAGCCCGACATACATACGTACTAAAATACATCCTTCCCGAAATTTTCAAAGGTTTTTTTTTTGTTTTAAGGGGGTCATGAAATTAAAGATTTATAAAAAAAATCCGACATCAAAATCTGATCCGATTAGTATACATTCCCTTATTTGTACCTTATAGAGTATACAGCATACTCGTATTTAAGATAACCGGAAAAAATTTAAAAAATTAGTAAAGTTTAAACTATCATACCAGATTACATTCGTTATATACGATCATCAATTAAAAATAGTGCTTTATTTAAAACGTTTATTGTTCTTCAATTACTTGTTTCCTTCAACGATTGGATTCAGTTAATGGAATCATCAAGAATGTTGGCTTGAATCAGAAAAGTATAAATTCGACAACTGTAATAGTGCTTACCGTGTCTAATAAAGCGATATATTTTCAAAAAAAAATTGCTTTTGAGTACTTTTCTCGAAGGAATTCAATTAATTGCACTATCGCTGTTTTATTAGGGGACCTAGTCCGAAAATTGATTGAAATCTGCTAACAAACTGATTTTAAAGCAGATTATGATAATCATAAAAAAAGAACCCCGTTTAGAAATTTTAAAGACTATTTAAAGACAAAAGCAGAATAAATTAAATTAGGACTAACCACAAATTGAAACGATCGAACAGAGAACAGCTAAGCACTCTTTAATATACTGATAACCGTGTAGAAATAAGTAGATTATTATTTTAGAAGGTCCAGCTTTTATCATTAATAATTATTATAAATTAAACTACTACTGTATTGTATATAAGTAGTGATTACTATTAAAATTAAGTTAAATTTTGGATACAAAAATGAAATGCGTGAATAATCAAATATCTCTGTTTAAATTAATGTCGGAACATGGTAGATACGTGATAAAATTGGAAGACTAGCTGACAGACGGTAGTTTTAGTCTTATAACGTAGGATAACAATGCTTGGTCATCTTGATAAGTCTACAGAAGGAGGAGTACGATTGAGAGAGAGAGAAAATGTGTGTATGAAGAGAGATAGATTGAGCGAAAAGAAAGATGGCATGTATATAAAAGTAGCAGTATTGAAACGAATTATGACAATTGTTCAAGAATGAACTGGAACTATATAACTATTTGTATAGATGTTGCGTGGGATACGATGAACAGACTTGACCCGACTGACTTCTACAACTACCATACAGATAATTGAATGCTGAATGAAACAACCTGCTGTACACTGATTAAATCAAACATTACTGAATGCGGATCAACGTAATAATTCATAACAAATTATGTTAAAAAAATATGAAGAATAATTACATATACGACTTTGTTAAATATTATGTATCGTGGTATTTCTCTTTTTTTTCTAAGTTAAATTTCACATCGAGCTGAACAATAATGCAAATTGGCTTCTAATCTCTCCAAATGTGACGTTACATCCATCCCAGTAAATATATTAACAATTCAAATACTTAGATCAACAAAGCTAATCGTAATATTACCCTATCAATATAAAAATTACTTTCAGTTTTATTTTAGTGTATTAACATTTCATAACAATCGTCTGATAAAGATCTAAAGTTAATTTTGTATGTAGTCATTTAACAACGCTGGAATTTTATTTCTAATGAAGAATCACTAACTACCATCAATCTACCAATAAACAAAGTTAACTACGCAAAGTAAAGTTGTAGCGCAAAATGATAACGAACACGATACTTACACTCTGGAAGAGTATGAGCTAACATAACTTTTGTAACTAATAATTACGTTAAATAAAACGTAATATATTCTTAACATTAAAGCATATTTTGTTTTGTAATATTTCATTAATAACTCAAACAACATGAATGGAATTTACAACTGCAGAAAACCACGGATTTTTGGTCCTTTTCTATAGTGTATGCATTTTTTAACTCTAACGCTCCGATAAAACAATTTTATAATATATTTTTGGTGGTTTCGATAATCACTCGATGACAGTAGGAATTAAAATAAAAATGTTCCCGTTTATATATTCGGATGGGTTATTTACGTAAAACAGTTTAATTAATTAACGGAAAAATTATTTTAAAAGTTTTATTTTTTATGTCGTGACGTTAAATAATCGTTAAAAAAAAAATACGTGAGGAAAATATTAATAACAGTTTTTATATGCTAACTATCGTATTTTTTATTTTTATTATTTATTACACAATTTTACTTATTTTGTAATTGATATTATTGTTTCATTTATTTTCATTAAGGTAATATTAAGGTACATTTACTTCATTTATTTATTAATTCATAAAGTTATCAGTACAAAATTATACCTTACGACTATTATATAAAAAAGGAAAAATATACAAAACAAATGCACAGTAATTATATACGTACATAAATATAAAGTTACAAAACGAGTTAAATAATCAGCACTAAAGTATTTATTTACTTGACAATTATGAAATTAGGTACCTCAAAGAGAAGGGGACTGAATGTTCCACAGCTTCAAAAATATAACCAGCAGGTGTTGACTTTTAAATTAGTAATTTCAACTTATAAGATTGTATTTAGAATCACTTATTTAATTATATAAAAAAAATGTTACTTAGATAAATAAAAACAAATAATTTATTCACACTTACATACATTAAAAAAAAAATTTCTACATTAACAAACTTAAGCTTTCTTCTTTTTTTTTTTGAATAATTCAGAAATTTATTCAACATCTTACTTTTGTTAACAAACTGGTGTCAGTTTCTTCTTTTTTTTATTGATTTTATGAAGGAAAAAAACACAAATTTTCTTTTTAAACATTTCACTTCTGCGTATAAGTAAGGATTAAAAAATCAAGTTCATAACAGACTTCAGAAAAAAATTATAGAAAATAGAACTTTTAAGTCCTTACAAAACTCAGTTTTTAGTTTGTTAATATGATTCATCCAAATTCAAGTTCAATAATTAACCCAAATTTTTTTTCAGCCTGCTCTATCAGCAGACAATTATTAAATACTATTCTCGTTAGAATCCACCAAAAGTTTGACAGCTTTTCCAATGCTAAAAATCACAAATTTATTTTACGAGCTCAAAATCATAAGTTAGAACCGAACCAGTGTTTCTGTCTGTAAGATCATTATGCACCTTAATTCTCAAATTATGTTTATAAAAAATGAAATATATAGATTGTGGATTTAATATAATAATTTATTATGTTAGGGAATATTCAGTTGTAGTTTATGTTAAATTTAATGCTATTATACTGTAAGTTTTTTGTTACATTTATTTTTTGACCACTAATATTTTTCAAAACCACTAAAAATTATCCTTTTTATTAAATATTGTTGCCTTATCCAAATATTTATTACTATTATTAATAAGGAAAATATTACTATATAGATTCATTCAATAATTAAGAAACAAATGACTAGATAAATTATTAAATTTATTAAATTCAATGAAATTAATGCTACTTTTCAACATAATCCCTGGCTACTCTTAGGTACTTTACCCACCTTTTTGTGAAACGTCTTACTGCAGTAGTAAGAATTGTTCATCTTTGTTCTTAGTTGTTCTCGACCTGCCCATTAATGACAAATTCAGAGCCTTTTAAAGTTTTGTATTAAAAACTGAATAAAGTACAGTTCAATTTATGGAGATGTTGAAGTCTTTTGGTAAGGATGTTCCATGTTAACACCAAGTGTTTATGTCATGTTTAAGTCATATGTCGCGTTTATGTTGTGTCGTTTATATGTTGTGTTTAAGTCATTTGAATGGTCTTGAACAGTTTCAATAAGGCTATGAAGAAGATAAAAGGTTGGACGTCTTAATCCATTAACTGATGATATGGACAAAACAATAAAAAAAACCATTGTGATTGATAACCACCGAATTATTATTAGAGAAGTTGACAAAGAGGAAATCTCATATAGTTCATCTATAGTTGACTGATGTTTTGGTTATGAGAGTAGCAGCAACATTAATCCAAGCTTTTGGATTTTCAACAAATACAAAACTGCAGAAAAATTGTTAGTTATCATCATTAATGACTAAGAATTACTTAAACGTGTCATAACATGTAACAATGTGTGGGTGTAAGGTTGTAACACCGGGTTTGAATGAATCTTTAGGTTCTTCTTACTGTTATTTATGATTAAAATGGCATCATCCATTATGAATTCTTTCGTATAGGTACAAACATTATTACCTAGCAGTTTTACACCATTTACATAAAAAAAATTTGAAAAAAGGCGACTAAAAATGTGAGCAAACAATACTTGGGTTTGGTATCATTATAATGTTCCAATACAAAATAGCAGGGTAAAAGATAAAATTCATTATTCATATACAAACAGTCATAATTATGCAGAATGAAAATTGATGTTTTATTACTAAATAACATTGAAATTTTAATTTCAATATTGAATTGATATCAATTAATATGAAATTTAAGGCCTAATAAATAATATAATATTATGAAACATTGGCATGATATAGTCTGCATCCACAAACACACACACACGAACAATAATGTTTAAAATAGCAATCTAATCTTTGGCAGAATCACAATTACTTTACTAGTAGTGTTTACAGCCACTGGAACATGACTATATACAGCAGTAGTTCGTAAACTCTCTGCCAGCCTCCGTGGCCGAGTGGTAGCATCTCGGCCTTTCATCTGGAGGTCCCGGGTTCAAATCCTGGTCAGGCATGCTATTTTTCACACATGCTACAATTCATTCATCTCATCCTCTGAAGATATACCTTAACGGTGGTTCCGGAGGTTAAACAAGAAAAAAAACTTCGTAAACTCTCCAAAAATACACCACACCTTGTTGAGTAGTAAGATTAGATTCATAAAAACTTTACAAAACTTATATCAGAATAACAATGAAAATTACAGAGTACAATTAAATTACAGAGATCATTAATAAATCCAAACTACATTTAACACACAAAAATCTTTCTTAAACTATCATGAGAAACTTTGGTTTTTTAAGTCTTTCTGAAAATACACAGACTAAAAATTCCTATCCTCCACACCATAAATATCAAACTGCCCTTCCCACACAAACTAGTCTATTACACGGATAAAGTAACTGGCAAACACATAAACAGAAATACAAATGGATAAATAAAAAGCAGCACAAACCTCACTTAAAAAAAATTAAAAACATCAAAATAACCAGCTACTCATCCCTAGTATTCTGCAAGAAAGCTATACACTATCTCGATAAGAGAAACATTCTCCATTCTTAAACATATTAAATATCAAAAGAACACATCTTATAAATCATACACAAATTAAAATATTAAAAACAAACCATCTTTTCATTCCAAATTAAATTCAATACCTGATCTGTGGGTTCTGCTACTTTTAGAACCTTAACTGAAATCTTTCTACAAGATATAAGAAACATATATTGTCACTAATATTAACATACAGTAAATATGTCGTCTCAGGTACATCATTCATGATATCTTAATACTATAAGATAACACCAGACGATATGAACAAGTATTAACACACATAATGGAAATATAGCACAAATTAAACTTTATAGCTGAATATAAAACAAAGTACGATACACAAACTACTTGCAATATCTGTATTACTTTAAGTTAAATAGAAAAATTCAATACTACAAAATACCTAGGGCACACAAACAGATAAAATATCATACTTATTGACAAAGTACAGAACAAAGTTACAATAAAAGAACACAAAAATTCTTATTAACATTCTTAAACAAAAATTCATAGGAAGTATCTAACAAATTTAGAAAAAAGTGGATATATTTTGTTTCTGACCAATAAAAAAATTGTAAAAAATTATTACACATCTAATACAATCATAAAACAAACATAATATCCCTGGAATATATAAAATGAACTTTCTGACTGCACAACATTCTATATCAGTCAGATGGTATTAATATTTCCTCCACAGCATTGTAGACTTTTGTAAAATTTTATCTTAAGATAAGAATCACAACACTCAAACACAATTTCATGCAGAATCACAATACTCATACAGAAAATTACTTTAATATTCAGTATATATATTACTACATTTACTGAAAGGTTCAAGGATTTACATAAATAAGGATTTTTTAGAAATGTAAATTTAGGTTTAAAAAAGATGAGAACAATTATTATATAAGGTTTCAAGACAATATTTACACTGAACAACATAATTTTAATTTATTTCAAATCACCTTATCATATAAGGATAAGAAATAATTAACAAAACATCTAAATAGAGTAAAAGATTGCTACTAATTAAAATCATTAAGGCATTGTAAATTTCTATTTCTATTCCAAAATTATTTCTACAAATAATTATGTATGCTTGCTTAAGTTTTCCAAATAATTTTGCTTAATTTTTACATCACAATATTTTGAATGTCATTAAGACATTAAGTTATGTATCACTGATCAATAATATTCCAGTATTCAGTGCAAAGGAATTATATCAATAAAATAATTGCACCAAGGTAAAAATTGAGATCCTCCTCCTTTTTAAAGTCTGTAAAAAAAAAAAAGACTTCCAATTAAAGATAGCAATTTCATCCAATGCACAACTAACATACTTTTAAGGTTTCTCAGGAAACTTAGATGTTACAATGATACATGTTAAATTTAATAAATACTCAGGGTAGGGAAGTCTGAAAATAAAGATAATTTTTTAACCCTCAAACTATAACAATATAAGTAACTTTCAACTTAACTTAAAGAAATAGGCTAATCAGGATGATGTTGAAGCTGAGAATATCCATGTCTTCAATTACTTGAAGATGTTTCCTCTTGATAAATTGGCTTCTTTGTAGTTAGTTTTCAATAACAAAATTTGTTTCAATTCAAAACTTCAACATTTCAAGTATATACTAACTGATTAGCATAATGTTTTCAACACATCTGAGAAGCATGTTGCTAGTTATATCTATTTTTATATACAATTATGGAAAGCATTCATAAAATAAAACATTTTTCAGACCACTTAATTATTAGAAAAATTGGGACTCTGAAAAAAAAACAATTAAATAGCTTACTCTAGTTATTATAAAAATGAAAAAAGAAAGCCATAAATTATTCCACCAATATTATGAAGCCAAGGAATGTGAACATAAATCAACAATATCTGTGTAATGTAAAGGTCTGTCTTTTGCTATTCTTAGTTACAAAAATGAACATTTTTGAAAAGTTCATTTTGGGCAACTGTCGAAATATCTTGTAACTGTGAGTGATTACAAAGAAAACAAATTAACAATCTCAAGTATTCGTTTCAATTATGTGTAAGTTATCAGATGAAAATAATTTCATATTCTTTGGAGACTTGATTCTCAAGGTAATTTCATATTCATGACCTAATATGCAAAATGTATATATACATGTTTATATATATTTGATGGTTAGTTATTTAATTATGACCTATCAATCACCCAAATTTCACTTTCAAACTGTTCCCATTAATGTGAAATGGATACGTTTTACAGAAAACATTAACATTTATTTTCTTAAAATTTGCTCTTTTTACACTTACAACGATAAACCGGTGAATAATGTTAAGATGGTCCTTACACCACATTAATGTCACACTGTAATAAAAAATGTAACGTTAGGCAATTCTAACGCTACATTGTATATAATTCTTGATTTCATGTTAAATGAATTTTATATCATTACTAAGAAGTAAAAAGAAAACTAACCTAAAACGTTATTCGTTAAAATTAAATAGTAAAAAAAATTCTTTTTTGAAAATATTAAAATGACTTAGAATCTTTCGTTGAAAAATAAGTCTACTTTTAAAATCATTTATATTCATTAAAAAAATAATAAACTAACGGCAAACTCCGCCAGTTACGACAAATTTTTATTGGTTTTTGCAGAGAACCAAGATCTTCAACGAACAACTTTTTCAGAACATAAACAAATACCAATACTAAAAACATTAATTGCTTCAGTACTTTATATCATTTTTCATTAAATAAAACTTCGAAGATAACAAGTTGCACAGCTAATAACGGATGATATAAACAGTGACGAGCTGTTTCATAGCCATCATGATTTGAATTCACTGAAATAAACGAAATATTTAATAGTTTGCAATTGTGAATGTATAATTTATAAAAAAAGACTACATTAATTTTTATCCACCACTAGCATTTACTATTATACACTGATGAATCAGCGTGCAATCTCACGCAGTAAAGCAACCTTTGTCAGTAGCATTTAAAACCAAAAGTTATTTAACATAGTTTATCAAGGTACATTCTTAACCAGCATTATTACAACCGACCAATTCAAAACAAGCTTGAGGATTGTTTTCCTTTTACCGTCTAAATATCTGTTTAGTATATACTTCGACGATAAAAAGCATTTTCGTAATAAAATTTTTTAAAATACAGCAAAGTAAAATTAAAAATATTAAGCTCTTGAATGAATATAAGTTAATTAAATATTCAATGGATCATAAAAATTTAAATAACCAGTAAGTACACACTAACGTACTGATAAATAAAAATCGGAAACAAACTGCTTTTTATTTTGTAAGATTTCGTCAGCCCTGTAAAAGGCTTAATTACTTACTATTAACCCTTTTTAAGAAAAAAGAAGATTTGTATGCAGATATAAGAAAATTTTAAAAACTTCAAAGTTTCAGTTTTGGAGAACAAAGTAAACCCCAGATGCACTGCACGAAAGTGATTTGATACATTTTACTTAATGAGTACTTCATAATAATATATGTATCCCTTTCATTTATGAACTATGAGATTTATGAATATTTGTTTAAGATCTTTCTCAAAGTGTAAGTAAAAAGAATTGTTTATTTATATTTGAAAATAAACAACCATAGACAATTTTATATAGGTTCTAATAATTACACAGATTATTATTAACTTTGTATAGATTATCTTTTAAATTCATTATCTCTTACAGATTGCACAACAAACCTCATTTTAATAATTCCAACAGTCTACAAAGTAGAATTTATATTTTTAATTTGCTTTAGAAATGCATTTCTAAAAAAAAAAAGGTACTGATTATGACTGAATCTTTAAAACTGATCATCCCATTTATTAATATTTATAAAATTAAGATAGGACTACTTTAATTTTGCTCTAATACTTTTCATCCTACATTCAATATCTTTAATTTACATATATTCTCCTTATTTAAAGCTGAGATAGAGATAATAATTTAAAAAGTAATATTTACTTACTATTTTAGAAAAAACAAACTGATTTAAAGTTACAGTTTAAGAGTAATAGGTCAGTTTAAATGCAGAGAACATTACAATTTTGTCATGGCAGTATTACATTAGCATTACTGAAAATTAAGTATATTAACTATAAGAACTGGTTAATGAAGGCTTATTTAATAATATAAATGATATATTATTATATATATGATATATATTATTATTATATATTATTCAATGATATATTTCTGTCAAACTGTTATGTTATTTCCAATTAAGTAGTATTTGAAGAGTATGTGGAAAGAATCCTTTACATGGTATTAGTTTTTGATAAATTTGCTACTAACTTCATTTATTAAAATACAAATAATCCTTGGAAGGTATTCAATTGAAAAATATCTAATACTGCCCACAGTTAATTCTGTCTATCTTTTCAAGTTGGATACCAAAGATGATTCTTTTTATTTTACTTACAAGAGTAACAATCAACATTGTATACAGTGTTCAAAAAGTGACAACCTTATGAAAATAAGTAAGGTACAAGAATAGTTGAAAGTGGCCTGCGATTCACATGATTGAATATAAAATTGCATGCTCTTAAACAGATTTTGTAACATTTGTTAAGGATTTGCCGTGATCAATATTCAATTTTGCTAAAAAATTTGGGAATGGTGCAAGGATGAATTTTATAAGTAGCAAACTTAAGGTATCCTCCACAAGATAAAATCAGGAGGGGATAAATCGGAAGACCGAGGATAACTCCTTCGAAATCAGTCCACGAAAACACTGATCCAAGAAAATCATATAGTGGTGTTGGCTATATGAGCCGTAGCATTGTCCTGCTGAAACCACATGTACTCTAGCCAGTCTGCAGGTATAATGTTTACAAATTGTTTCATCATGTGCATGTAGTGCTCACTGTTCGTTGTGCCATGAAAGAATGTTACAAAGATTCGCCTTTGTGATTGCACACCAAACACCCACTTTTTTCCATATAGCTGATGTGGATTTTCCATACATCAAATGCACAAATTCTGTGCATTTACATACCCATAAAGGTGTCTCATCAGATCAAAACTAGTCATAAAGTTCTTTCCCTTCTGGCATTACAGATGACATGAACCACTGACAGAAAGCTACAGATTTTCCAGTGCCTGCAGGTAACAAATCGTGAACAACACAAAATTCTGTATGGATGCATCTTTAAACACTTGTGAAATGGCATGTAGGCACTATCAACAATGAGACCAGACTGGCTAGATAGGTGTCTCAATGATTTGTTGTACTAACAGAATATGCAATTGTATGTCGATCAACTTTTCTGATGTAAGCACTTTCAGTTGACCCATTTTGGTTGCATCTGCCACATTCCTTGTCTCTTGGAATTTATCATACAGCCACTTGATGGAGGACTTGTTGGGTGCATCCACACCATACTTTTCTATGAAGGCATTCTGGATCTCAGCATAATTGGCACATCTAATGTATTTGGAGGCAATGAATACTCTTTGCTGCTTGGTGTAACCCATTTTTCCTTAATTAACATGCAACAAAATAAGGAAACATTTTTCAATAAGGTTGTCACTTTTTGAACACTCTGTGTAAGAATGAACTCCTTTATAACTTTGACATGGATTTAACCAACATTTTTCATATCATAATTTCTTTATCTTAAAATCGGATCTTCCTTAGACTTGTCATTCATTTTTTTAGTGTATTTCCTTTTTTATTGTTTTTATTTTGTTTCCTATTTTTCTTCAAAAATTTTCCACAGATTCTCAATTAGGTTGATGTCTACAGAATTCCCTGGCTATTTTAGAAGTTTAATATCATTGCTTTTCATACATTCCATGAATTTTTTTATTTATGGCAAGGGTACAAAGTCTTGTTGATAAACACCACACCCATTTGGTCACAGTTTTTGTTTCAGATTAATTCTGTTACTAATGTCAACCTTAGCATCTTTCCTATTAAACAATATCGTTAAAAATACTGGCAGAGTAGTGGCCTCTTGCATTTATATTGTAAATTAAGGTGATTCAAAGATAGAAATCTTTTGTTACATCTGTGTGTGTAATTATTTATGTATGGTCATCAACTTTTAATTTTTATTATGCGACTGATATCGATTGATTAGTTGTATTCATATTAAAAAGAAAGGCATAGGTATTAAATAGTAATAGTCTGAAAAACATTTTTGGATTTTTGGTTCTTTATTCATAAAATGCTCCTATTGGAATATATTCCAGATCAGATCTGTGCATTTTTTACTCATCCTGTAATAAATAATAGTGACTATGTTTGGGTAGATAAATTTTCATCTATAATATCACTGTGTTTTCTAATGAAAGTTATTGGTACCAATGAAAGTTATCGTACCAATTATTTATTGGTACGGAGTGAAACTGATGTGAAAAAAACAGTTCATTTTTTTTAATTACTGGTAGAGTAAGTTTACAAATTTTTCTGAACTTTTCCTACTTGCTAGTTTTAAATGTTTATTAGCCACCTCAAGCTTAATCTCTAGGCTACAGTTGATGTGTTTTTATCTTAGAATTAATTAAAATTAAATCACAAAACAAACTTTTATTTCCATTAAAAAGTTCTTTTTTGTAATGTATTTAAAATAATGAAATATTTAATTTTTTCTTAAGAACTACGCTTAACTGAAAAATATGGTAAGAATTTTGTTGCTTATAACATAATAATAAAAAATTTTGTTACTTCAAGGAAATAAAATTCCTTTGAAATACTGTCTTACATTAGAACAAACTTAGAACAATGCTAACTTATAAAAATGTGAAGTTCTTTTTAAAACTTTCAATTTAATGAAGAAATTCATAAGTTTAGGTATTTCCTTATTAATACTCAACACTTATTAATGGTAACACTAATTGATACCTAGTATCAACTAGTGTTACCATTAATAATTATAGTGACTGTTTAAACCTTCCAGCAGTTTCTTAAACAATTCAATCTGCTGTTTACAATTTATCAAGTGAGATATTTTTTTATAAATGGATGTTTATTAAATGATGTTCATAAATTATTATCGACTATACATTAAAATCACTTCATAATATAAGTTTCAGTGTATAGCTTGATCAAAATTGCTCATCAAATAATGAAACATTACAATATTTATGTACCATCAGAGGTTGATTGTATTCATGAATCGTAGTATACATTTAGTTTTAGCAACTAAATATATTTGGTAATTGATATCTTTATTTGTTTAATTTAAGTAGCGGATTACATCACTTTTCAAACAAGATGTTATCTCTGTTATCAAAAGAAAAAATTAATTTACTATGAGAAGTATCATAACAGTGAATATTTGCATATAGAGATGTATTCGTTAACATTCTAAATAAAATATCTTTCATTTATGAAAAATAATTTTTTCATATTAATGTAAAATTTGTTTCTTAATAATAAAGTTGTTTTCAGTATGGGTAAGAATAAATATACAGCAATTATTTATTCTAAAACTAGATTATTAAATAACATCATGACCTTAATATTCTTTCTTTTTTTTATTGCAGTATTTTGCATAATAAGATTTAAAATGCTGAAGGAAAAATGGAAAAGGACTTGGTCAAAGATGGCTCAGTTAGAAGATTATTGTCCTGAAGTATTCGTTAGATGCCAAGTAAGTTTCAAAAAAAAGATTTCAGTATAAATTATTAGTCATTTTTTATCTTTCTAATCATACTTTAAAAATTTTATGAAGCATGAAAATAAAATCTATAATATCATTATTGTTCTAAATTCTGATTCAAATACTGACATTAGAAAACTAATTTCCTGTACATAGATCAGAAATTTTTTCATATTTATTTTCTTTTATGATATAGTGATAGCAATATCTCGTGTATTTTTTCATGATGGAAAATGGTAAATTAATTTTGTTGCTTTGCTACACTGTTTGTCTTAGTTTATTTGTAACTGTGATGCAAGTAAAGTATATGAAGTACAATAAGTGATATAAGTCAGAGTTGCTTCT
Source organism: Zanna intricata (assembly GCA_010016005.3). NCBI lineage: Eukaryota > Metazoa > Arthropoda > Insecta > Hemiptera > Fulgoridae > Zanna > Zanna intricata. Next base: position 11,900 of record JAAAKQ030261753.1, on the reverse strand, counting down.
CAAATAGACATAATTGCTGGTCACATATGTCTTCTGTTAAACAAAAAGCAACATTTTTGAGTATTTTATTAAATGATAAAGTTTTATAAGTTTTTGGAATGGTCAAATTAATTTCAACTGTAAAAAAATCAAACTAAATTGTTTAGCTCTGAAGCGCCTCAATAAAACACTAAGTTGTCATCATTATAGAATTTTATTATTACACCTATATAATGTGTATAACATCTCATTTTATCCCAACCAAAATATTTAGTTTGTCTTCTTGGGATTTCCTCAAAAAGTCAGAATAAGGTTTTAAGATACCAAAATGGGCTGACAGATCATTATCTGGCACCCCTAATTAAGAATTTAGAAAATGAAGAATTTGTACAATCTTTGCCTAAAAGAATGATCACTTATTCTTAAAAAAAGTAACAATATTCTCTTTTACCAAACCAGTCAATTGGTTGAATTAAGATGTCATGTGTTATATGAAAACTGATTTTGTAAAACTTAACACAATACTTAGGCTTATGAGAGAAGGCCTTATGCATCCATGGCCATTTTTAATAAAATTTTTAAAACTATTTGAAAAATCTCCCAACAAATTCATTTTAAATTTATCTAAAAGATTTTTTTATGGAAACAATGTTACTCTTACTGAATTTTTAAATAATACTTTTAGATAATATTTATCTTTACATTATCTCATTGGTTGTTTTAAATATTTAATAACAAGATGTATTAAAAGAGTTGCAGTTTTATTGAGTTGTCATTATAATTTAACTTATACACACTATTAATTTAACATGATCTACACACTTTATTATTATGTACAGATTACAATAAAATATTTATTTATTTTGTAATCCAGCCCTCTACAAGGGCTGGATAGAGCGAAGTTATTGCTCGTAAAGCAGAATGTCACTTGCATTCAGTGGGCTTGGCTGATAATTTATAATCATATATTTGGTTCAGTGAAGAAGGCAATGAGAATCCATTTACCAAGTAAGTCCTGGAATGTTTTTAGTGAACATACAAGTGGAATATTAAAATTTTACTGATCTGTGCAGTGTATACTGCAGTTTAGTAAAGAAGTAAATGGACAACAAAGAAGACTACTTTTTTTTAAAGAACATTTTTTTCATCATCCTCATAGAATTAGGGTGAGTGGAATATATCTGCATCCCTTCCATCACTATTATGGTGCCTATAGTTTCATGTCTACTGAATATTTGTTACATTTTAGTTTATGTAATTTGTATTAGAAGTAATGAGGGACAATATACTTATCTGTGAAAACTAATTATGAAATTTTTGTTTGTGCAGACCGATATAAGTAAAAGGATCAGATTTACATGTATTTAAGTTTAACAATGAAATTTAGTATACTTTTGATAAAATGTATTACTCTGTTGAGGAGTGCATATAATGTATATTATTAATAAGCAATGCTTCTTTAATTAACTGTATTTTGTCCATATTATTATGTGTGAATAACTAAATTTAACTAATGAGGTAATAAGTTAATTTTAATTACTATGTCATTTAAAATTAACTCATTAATTTTAATTACTATGCAATTAAAATTTACTAATTTTAATTTATTAATTAAAATTAATGAAAATTTAGGGCTTTATTGATCCTCCTATTGCTTAGAATTGCTTAATAACCACAATTTATCAGAATCACTATCTGTATCTGTACTTATCAGATTTGACTAACACCTTATACAGATACTAAAAAAGTAAAGAAATTTTGATTCACATTTAATCACCTTACGCCATGTATTAACCTTACCATAAGGTGGCATGTAATAGGATGTAAGGTGGCATGTACCTGGAATAATTTCTTTCAGTTTATGCAAAATGTGATGAAAAGGGAAGAGTGATATAGATACAGAGAGTGTGAGTTAAAAACATAACTTTTCTTGGAACAATTATGAAGATTTTTTTTTTTTTTATTTAAACAAAATAAATTTAAAACAAATTTAATAAGTGCAAAGCTTTTAATCATTTATTTCAAAATGTTTTCATTCACTTTCATAATCATTTTCACTGACTAATGCTGCTTTCCTCTCCCTGCTGATGTTATTGTTGGAAATTTATTTTTATTTAGGCTGATTTATTAGGTTATTTTACTCTTTAACTAGCCAAGTTCAATAGTCTCTGGTATATTATATTCCCCTATGTTAAAGTTTAATTCTTCATTATCCTCCTTTACGCCGCATTTCATTATCATTAATTTTGTTTGATTCTATTTGTATTTTTCTCTTAGCAATAAATTTATATCATTCAGGATTTCTTTTAGCTCATCTTCAGTTTCTACTGAAATAAAGAAACTGAAAGATTGTCATCAGTGAATCTTAATATTTTTACCCTTCAGATGGACTCCAATCTGAAATATACATTCAGTTCATAAATTACTTCTTCTAATTATACATTGAAAAGCAATAGGAGCAGGCTGCTTCCTTTTCTTAATACTTCTGAATTTGAGCTTCGCTTTCTTCATCTCAGTTAATGTCTTTATTTCTTGTTTTTCTCTTATTGCTCTGACTCAATATAAGTCCTATTTCTCTTCATTTAGGTCCAACATTTCTTAGATTGTAAAACAATTTGTTCTATTTAACATTATTAAATTGCATCTGCAGATCTATAGATGCCATGTAGACGTCTTTATTCTTTTTAAGTTTGATTTTTAAGATTACTCTGAAAATCAGAATGACCTTTCTTGAAACCATGATCCTGATAGCTGGTACATCTACTACAATTTCTACCACTTTTATATGCCTTCACATTACCTCAGGCAGTACTTTCAGTACACAAGATGTTAAGACTGGTTGTGCAGTAGTTATCAAATTTACCTGCTTCTGATTTGTTTAGAGTAATGAAAATTTTACTTTTTTAATTGATCTATGGTTAATTCCATAGTCTTACCTTATGCATTCTAAAATAGTCAATCTTGAGTCCTGTTTCTCTGAAAAAAGTTACTAATGTATGATACATAACTATCCATCTAGCCATAAATCTCAAGTACTTTAGAATTGTATTAAATGTTACTAAAAATATAGTTACCTTCAATATTATCAATTTCTTTGTCCCTCTCCATAACCTCATATGATAATTTTTCCCTTTTGCACAGTTTCTCTAATGAAAAATTGTATAAAACACCTGTTGGTCCTTTGTTATCTCTTATCAAGGGTTTTCTGCCTAGAGTTCTGATACTAATGCATTCTGGCCTCATTTTCCCAAAGTCTTCTTTTATTTTTTATATGTTATAATCTACTTTTCTTCTACATGGTTATATATTCATATCATACTTACCATACTTTCTTTTGCTACACTTCATTTCTGAATCATCCAGTTTGCCTTTATTATTTTTTTTAAGATCTTATACAGTTTCTGCTTACATTATCTTTAACATTTTTGTATTTTTCAAGTTCATCTATCAATTCTTATAAACCTTTATTTTATACTTAGTTTTCTATCAATTGTTAGTTACATTTCTACATAAAATATCCTTTTCTGACTTAATTACTTTCTTCCTTAAAATCTGATTTGCAATTAAACCTATTTTTGCATTAAATAATGCAAAATTATCTATTAACCTATTATTTTCTCTTCCTATCCTGTATTATGGCACTCCAGTCTGTAATTATCAAATCACCATCAACTTATTCATATTTAGTTATTTATTTCACCATATATATATATATTTTCTATCTCCTCATCTTCTACTCACAAGAACTTAAGTTGGCATATAAAACTGTATTATCGTTATTGGCTTTAAATCTATCATAAATAAAACAATTATCTTGTTTTGCTGCTTGTAATTACAAACTCTTTATCCATTTTCTTATTTCTTATAATTCCTATCCATTCATTTCCATCTTTATTTAGTTTTATCAGTTAATTAATTACTAAACTCTTTAATCTTATACTGCAATAGAAGTTATTTTCTGTTTAGAAAATAAACCTAAACAGCACTAATTTGCTAGCAATGAGACTTGAACCACTATATGGAAATCTGCATATTAATCTAACTTTGCCAGTTGATATTTATCCTTACTTCACTCCTTCAATTTCTGGTGCAACTTTCTGAAGTATTCCAGATGTCGCAGAACTCTGAGATTGTGAGAAGTTTATCAACGTTACTAATACTTTTTATTTGGTATTTTGAATGATTGTTAACACAATAGATATAATTAAACCTTATAAAATTTCAGAACAACCTGTGATTAAAAAAATTAGAATGACAACAAGAATTTTCTTTATGTAAGATGATGTACTAATATAACAGAAAGATTTTTTCTGTGAAAGTTTCCTTTTACAGAAACAATATTACTGACAATAAATTTTTAAATAATATTAATTTAAAAATAACTGAATTTTCTGTATTTCTAGTGAGGATTTCCACAAATAATTTTCATTAATGCTTTCTGAATCGTAATAACTTTGTAGTAGTAATGTTTTATATTTTGTATATTCAGTATTTACTTTAATATTTTGTCATGAGTTTATTTTTATATAATTAATGTTAACTTTATTCATAACTGTTTTATTTTATAATTAATTGTGTATTCTTTGATGCTGCTTGATCTTGATCCATTCAGACAAATAGTTGAGCAGTTTTATCTTTTTTAATTATAGAAGTAGTACAACAATCCATTTCTGAAGTGATCTAAATAATGTATTGTTATACCTTGACTGGAACAAAGAATTCTCTCTAGAGATATTTTGTAATAGCTAAACTCTTTACCCAAAATAATGTTTATAACTTAAGTCTACACCATTTGTCTTCAATATAGATAAAAGTGATAATAAGAAAATTGCAAGCTGAGGTGTTTCATCTCCTCAGCTTGAAATGTTGTATTGGTTGTATTTGAAATAAAGCAGAAATTCTATTATACATATGTCTAGTAGCAAGGAAACCAAATAAGCAGAAGTTAAAAGAATGTCTTGATATAATCTGCATTGCTAAACTTTGCATAGAAACATGTTCTAAACTAGAATTGAAAAGTTACATTTTTTTTAATGCGAAAGATAATTAAAAATTTTGAAAATCTTCTGGCTATACAATATTTTATTGGAATCGTTTGTATTACCAATAACTAACTATATTCTAAATAAATATTCCACAAGAAAAATATTACTTTTTATTTAGCAATTGTAATTTAGACATATTAATAAAAATTGTAAATAATTTTTTATTGAATATTGAGAAAGTAAACGATTTAAAAAAATCATATTTTTGAAACTTTTTTGTTTTTTATAGTGGCAGAGAGATGAAGGAGCAAATTTTTTTTACATGGTTTATAGATGGATATTCGCCTTAATATTTGGCTGTGGTTTACTAGCATCTTTATTAGACATTGGAAGAGAAACATCTGGTCTCACATACTTAAAATGGCCAGTATACCTAACAAACTGGGGTTACACTGTTTGTACAATACAAGCTATTATGGCAGCTTATCACGTAACACAGTATTATAACTCTTCTAGGGGTGTTCAAGGTAATTTCTTTTTTACATAATTATAAAATTGAATAATGAAATAAGTTTGTAACATGGCTACAACCAAGCCTTGTAGAGGTAGTGTGAAGGTTGCAGGAAAAGTGTGTAAATATCTCACAAAGCATAAATAAGCACATATAGGTTAAGAAAATAGGTATATAAATAAGGATTATCAATTTCAGTATTATTCACACTACAAAAATTTGTCAGTTTTTTATTAACAACTTTAGCAGCAATTAATTTCAATTGGGTTGTGTAGTTAGTAGGACAAACAAACACTGCAACAAATTAATTTTTTTCAGATAATAGAGACAAGAAAACAGGTTTTGACCTTCCGTTACATAAAGAACTTAGCCTAGAAGTCTGTAACTAAGGTAAATATCAAATTGTACTGATAGTGTCAGTGGTTACAAAAATCTAGCTTATTGTACTATCTTCAAGTGAGTTATTCATAAAAAATACAGCTGCAAGTTTACACTGTCGTAGTTGACATATTTACTCTAACCTTTCCAAGATTTGATAAATTTAGAACATATCTTTCTCAGAATAAAAGTATAGTGGATTCAATAAGTATACCAATATAAAATGATTATAGATTGAGAGAATTGTATTTCATTCTCCATAAGCGTTGTTTTCTACAATGCTTGATAATTCTTCATTGTGTGATATGCAGTTTGTATGAGTCAATCAGTAGTTTGGTTTTTGTTTATATTAAAATAGTACTTTTCTGACAAATGAAGTAATGTACTGTTTCTAAATTAAAATTTGAATTTTTCTAGCCTTTTTTGTTTTATTCAATTTATCTAACACCATTTTGTTCAGAATTAAATCGTTTACAAGTGTTGTTTTAAAGTTTTATATATTTATTTTCTATTTAACAAAGTTATTGTACTTAAACATAAAAACAGAGTTTTTATCCCAGTTTATCAGTTCTCACCCCATATTTCTCAAAACCTATTGCAGATATAGCTCTGGAATCCATTTTATTTGAATTTTCAGGTCAAAAACCATACAAAATCTCTAATTCTACTCCTTAATTCCCCAAAAACTTTAGTATGACCTCATTTCATGGCATAGCTGAAATCTAGCAAATATTTCATTAGCCATAACTTGCAAACAAAGCTTTTTAGGAAGTATGTTTATATTTTCACCAGTAGAACAGGTTACAAAAGTCCTAAGAGAATTTCATGATATACATGTATATTATATATACTGAAGTTGTTTAAAGATGTGGAAGAATCTTATTAATTTTCAGTAAATGAAAAGTAATAAGTTTAATGAAATGTCTGTGGATGAGATAAAATCTAAATTTAGTTTAGTTTGTATAGAAATGACTTGTGATACACAGGAAGTTTTAGAATTGAATTGAATTCACTCTTTAAGAAACAAATAACTTGTATAATTGGTTAAATAATCTTATATCTGTACAAAAGTGGTATCTGTGAGAATTTTTTTTGCAGATAAAACAGGAGAAATTTTGAAAATGAAAACAAGCTATAGTGTTTACTGGGTATTACACTCAATATCTGTTGTTGGTGCTATTGGCATAACTTCAATATACTGGACAGCAGTATATAATCCAGGTAAATCAGTTTTCTTTATACTAATTAAAATATTTAAATGATAATTAACAAACTTATCAGTAATAAATTTCTGAAAACTTTTTTAATAGCACTATTGAAATATAAAAATGTGTTTTAATACACCTACTTGTGTTTGTCATATCTTACTTTTTTGTTATAAGTTATTTTGTACACTGCTTTCCTCCCCCCCCCCTATCTTGCTATCACCTCACTGGAAGCAGATTTAAATACTAACTACCTATTTATTATAGGACCTTATTAACACTTTTTTTGCTTTAAAAAAAAATAAATAAAAAAAAATTTTTTTTTAATTTAAATTATCAAAAAAAAAATTCAGTAATTATTGAATTCATAACAAGATTAGTTGAAGGATAAATTAATGGTATGCAATATATTTCAAAGTTCTTAAAAATATGTATTATATAAATTTGCAAATATGAAATATATATAAGAACTCATAAATGGAGCAATGTCTTTCACTCTCCATAGATCACTTTTAGTTTTGATTCATAATTGTAATTTATATTAAAAAATAGTTAAATTATTACTGCAGTAACAAAATATAATGTAAAAAAAAAAAACAAATGGAGGGAAGATAAAAGAAAATCATTAAAAAATCATTTTTAGACACCAACCAAACATATTTTTAAAAGATGAACTGTTACTTAAATAATCATATAATCTGAATTTATATGAGGTTAAAGATAATGTTTTATATTTTAACACATACTGACTATAAACAGTACAGAGCTGTTTTGTCGGTTATAAATCTCAAACATTGCACATGTATCAAGAAAGGGAGAAAGGTTTTCCTGCTTTTCTATGAAAATGTAAGTGAAGAGGTGTTACAGAAAAAGAAAGAAGCATTTGGAAAAATATAGTTCAAAGAAGAGACAGATTTATAGGCCGCATCTTAAGGCATCCAGAATAATCACTTTGATACTGGAGGCACAGATACAAGGGAAAAATTGTGCAGGCAGACATTTGGAATATATAAAACAAATTGTTAGGGATGTAGGATGTAGGGGGTATACCAACATGAAACGACTGCATTAAATAGGTAATTTTGGAGACCTGTATCATAGCAATCAAATGACTGAAGACAAAAAAAAAGTGATAGATACATATGTGTATTTTATCGTATTTTGTTTTACTTACTTCTTTAGAAAATATTCTAATAAAAAGAACTGGAACAGGTTAATTCTGAATATATTATACTAATTTTTTAAATTATTATTCAAACACACGTCAGGTATTCTATTTTTTTTCCATAAATGATTTGACTATAAATTGAGTTGTTAAATTTTCAGTAGTATTACTTATTAAATAATCATACATTAGATGAATTTTATTATGATTAATTTTATAAAGATTAAACTGGTGTTTAAAATCTATCTGATGTTCTTTTTCTTTTACTAATGTAAAGTATTTTAGATTATATTGATTTTTATGAAAAATAGTAAGTCTGGCCCTATTCAATGAGGCTTCAGCTGCTAGTTTGGATTTTTGGGTAATTTTGATGAAATATAGAGTCCTTTGACAGTTTCTCAGGCACATAAAAGGTCACCATTTCACTGAGGTCCAGTAAATAAATGACTACTCTCCTGGTTATTAGAATTATTAGAACTTACCCACAAGAAACAAATGTACATTAGCGTTTAATAAGCTGGGATTAACATCCAGCACAGTGTGGGATAGTTCAGGCAACAACAATATAATTTTTAGTGTTAAGAGTTCCTTGTTACTGCTTCCTGCCACCACTTTGATGTTGGATATAATTAATAACTTGATCTAACTTCTTAATGCATAAATGTTATAAGCTAAATGTACACTCATCACACAATAAAGGGATTCAGCTAACACCTTTGTTCCCTAAATTAAGAAAGATTTATGGAAACTTGTAAAAATCACATAAATCAGTCAATCAGTAAGTTTAGAGCCATTATTTTTACCCTACAATATATATTAACTGACATCAGCATAATTTATAATTTTACACTTTTTTTTTTTTTTGCTTGTTTTTATACTGTTTGGAATGTAAATAAGAAAAAGAAGTGACACAAGAGTATAATGAGAAGCCCCAGATATTATTAAACAGTAGTTAGATGTATGAGGACCAGATTTCTTCAGAGACAAATAACTGATTGTACTGATTGAAGCAAAATATTTCTGTCATGATCATTTTTAAGGAGACTAAATCTAAGCTATTTTACCTACGTATTTAATTCCTCTCTTTAATATAATACAGAAGACAAGAGTTGTAAACTATATGAAAATATAAAAAGCCCCACCATTTTAATATTACAACAAAATTTATTACTTCATCATGTATAACATAATTCAACAAAATTATGTTATAAAAGTTCTTAAGTAAAAAAATTGGATTTAAAGATAAGAAAAATAATAATAGGTAAATAGTTTTTGTGAATTATAAAAATATTCATTGCAATAAGTAAATAAATGAAGGTAAAAAATAGATTAGTATGAGTAATTAATTAAATTAAAATTCATTGTAAATGACCTTGAAAATAGATTTAATTCTGATTTTTGAAGAAGTTAATTAGATAATAATAGATGATTATATTTATATATATATATATATGTAAAATATTAATTAAGAAATACTAAAGCAGAAAATGACTTAAACATTACTTGCTAAATATCCCTGTTAACATATTTTGGGTACTTACGTATTAACGCCAACGCAGCTACCTAACCTCGACTAATTAACAGAAAATTTTTTATTCTTTAAAGGTATATTTACTGTTAATTAGTGGACGTTAGCGAGCGAAGCGAGCGTAAGTTAAGTTTGGTTGATTGTATTATATTCGTATCTGTAATTATAAGCTATAATGCATATAATTTTAATATGTTAATATGGCAGCGGTAGCGTTAATACTTAAGTACCATTTTTTGTTGTAAGCATTGTTTCTTATGTTTTTTGTTTTATTGAAAATATCAGTTTTTAGGAATAGAATTGTTCTTAATATGGAGAGCTGAATAATTAAACAAGTATAAAATTTCTTTTATAAATTATTTCAAGTGTTGCCAACTTTAATCAATTTTCCATAAGTGGGCAACAGTTGAAAATCTTATAACATAAGAAAATCTTAAAGGATCAGTTGATAATAAAGTGTATTTATTCCATAGATAAACCATAATTATACTTTTTTAATATGTACTCTATTGTTTTTAAGCTGTATTCTATTGTTAATGTTATATACATTATACAATAGCTGTTGTCCCTCGTTTCACTTGCTTGGATTTAGGATTTGTACCTTGAATAAGTTTTCAAAAGAAACATATTTTTGGTTAAAATTCTGCAATGATTTAAAGGTTGATGTTTTAATGGACATTATCAAATCGGATTGATTACATCCTAGGAATGTTTTGTATTCTGTAGACTTTGTTGACCAGCAATCTTTAACGTTAGCAAATGATGTGTTCTTTCAGGCAAGTATTCTTCAGGTGCGAGAATGACCAGAGCAAACCACAGAATGATCAGGTGTGAGAGTGAGGTAAGCTTACCCTGGAATAGGCAGGGTTTGCTTCGGTAATCACATCTGTGTTAATTCCGCGTATTTAACTTTTGTGCAAAGGGAATAAATACGCGAATTCCGCGTGTTTATTCTCTTTTGGTTACCACTAAGTATACTTATTATAAATGTTAATAAACAGAAAAAAAATACCTTAAGATACCATCGCGCAGGCTCTATGATTTAATTTTTAATAATTTTCCATTTCATTTTTGCCCATTTGCAACGACGAGCGCACTCAACGAGCGTGCCCGTTCGAGTTGCATGCTCGTTGAGTTAGCTTCGTGAGTTTTTGAAAACTTTTGTCGTATTTCGTATGTGCATGGAGCGTCAGTTCTCTACATTAAAAATATTAGTTACTTTAACATGAAATTAATCAAATAGCGAAATCATGAATAATAATAATAATAATAATCTTATATATCTACTAGTCTATGTAAGTCTGTTATTCTTTCACGCAAAAACTACTTAACCAATTGATATGAAATTTTGCATGAATAAAGTTTTTATATCTAGAAAGAACATAGAACTATTGCTGTTATAAAGTGTTGTCATTTCAAGAGGTGGCTGTATTAAAACAGCCATCTCTTGATGGTGCGGTAACAACCAGATTTTGTTCCTTGCCGATATTCAGCTTTTTTTTTTTTGTTTTTATTTATAGTCGCATCAATAGTTACTCATAAGCGGCATCATTATAATGTAACTGTACAAATGTGTAGTCTTGATCAAAATCAGGTGGACCATACCTGAGACTTGTGGTTAATTAAAACCCACCCACCAAAGAACCGGTATCCACGATCTAATATTCCAATCCATACCAACTTGTATTAGGATTTGAACCTTAGAATCTTCGACTTCAAAAATCATCTATTAAACAACTGATTTGCGAAGATGATTTAACCACTAGACTAGCACTGTGGGTTGATATTCACTCATACTAGACCAAACCATACAGTGACAGCTTGTAACTAAAATTAGTGGGGGTGCTGCTTTAGAAAATGTTTAGCCTTTGTTTTAAAATTGTGTAAAAGGAAACAAACATGTATAAGAAGAAAATTTATTCGGAAACTTGATAAAATCTTAAAAGAACAATATTATGGACAGGCCACGATTAAAATTTTATATAAAATGGAAGAACCAAAAAGAAAATTAATAAAATAGAATATGAATAAAATAAAATGAATACACTGGGTCAAATCAAGATAACATTGACAACTGAAAAATTGGCCAAAATAGAAAGAAGGATCGTAAGGACCTGTATTGGCGGGGTAAACTTGGTGAAAGGAAAGT
>JAAAKQ030261731.1:0-10751 GCA_010016005.3 Zanna intricata | reverse complement strand
TTTTTTTATTTGAATCTGGCCTGCCTACACATTCTAAATTTAATATATGGCCCTCTGCAAAATTGAGTTTGACACCTCTGCCTTAGAAAGTCTGCTTAATTTCAACCTTCATAAGAGAAAAAGACCATTGAATTTTTTTATGAATCAAGAGATTATAAAAAAGTTAAAGTAATGGCTTATTAGTGGAAAGTACATCACAAAGACTTATTTCTTGTCTAGAAACAGCAAGAAAAGCGAACGACATGTGAGTTTGCATCTACTTCTAGAGGGCTCTACCAAGCCACGTGCCACCCGCTAATCCTGACTTCATCATCCGCATCTCCTATAGTAGTACCATACATCCCAATTGGGCACAAGACACCACCTCCTGCACAAATCGTTGTAAACTGGTGAATAAGATTTAGACTGTTCACTCGCCGGCATTCCCAACTGCCAATCAAAATCCTCTCCGCCCAAATTTTATTTCATTAGTTCTCCCTGGTCGTGGAAGTCCAAATCTGATCTATGAGGCGCAAAGTAAAGGCGCTACCAACAAAATCAGATTGAAATACGAACGATACGAAAGGAACATCCCCGAGTTTGAAAATACAATCTACCTACCTGCCGAAAGCGATAAGGACCAATACTCCTTTCCTATCAAAAGTGTAAATCTCAATTGTCCTGATGACGTAAAATTATGATGTCATCTCAATATCAATCGAGGCCTAAAGAAACTGTAATAAGACTACGCATACGAATCTAAATTATAGAATCGAGCTCTTCAAATTAAGTTCAAATGATGGATCACACACTTTCATGTCCTTATCATCCGTTCATTATCGAACATCGACCTGTCGCTATGCTCACCGGATTTACTTCCTCGTCTCAATTGGTCAGTTAGTGATGACTTTCATAGCAGTGACCGCAAGCCAATTATTACTGCTTTCGGTACAGACCGCGAGGTGAAGAAAAGACCACAGAGACGGATTGTCGAAAAAGCGGATTGGAAGGGTTACAACAAAGCTTTCCCACCTCAGTATGATGATGGTGCTGACGTCCTCCTTCAACTTCCATCTTTTACTTCTATGTAACTGGAAAATGCTAACGGATATATCCCGCAAACATCAGGAAACCCCCGACGTCTTTCCGTTTCTTGGTGGAATGTCGATTGCCAGAACGCTATTAGAAATCGACGACAGGCATTACGTAAACCGTAGACCTACAACCGAACATCTGAATTTATACCGTAAACCTAGAGCGATATGCCGTCGGGTATTCTTGGCTGCTTAGAGAAAGTCCTGGATGAAATACGTGAACACTATCTCACGAAATACTCCCACCTCTACTTTGTGGAAAAAGATCCGTGCAATTTGCGGTTCACCGAAACAATCTATTCTCGAACTCTTTCATGAAGGAGAACTCCTCACAACACCTTCTGCAGTGGAAAATAAATTGGTAGTGTTTCAGTTCGGTGTATCTCATCACAGCATACAGTGACGAATTTCAGAGGTACAAATTGCAGATGGAAATATTATCTTTAAACATTGGTGATTCGGTTGAAGATTTAAACACTCCATTTTTATTCGACGAGTCATTTCCCAATTCGGCGCTATAATACCAACTTTGTATCTATAATAATTTATTCTCTTCCCAAGTTTTCCCTTCTGTCTGGTCAGAAGCCACTGTCGTACCAGTACTTAAACCTGGTAAAGATAAAGCAAGCCCCTCAAGCTACCGCCCTATTTCATTGACAAGCGTGTTATGCAAATTAATGAAGAGACTTAGATGGTTAACCGCAGACTTAGATGGTATTTGGAAAGACATGGCCTTTTATCCCCAGAACAGTGCGGTCTTCGACAGGGAACATCTTCCGTTGACCATTTACTGCTATTGGAATAGGCAATCCAAAACGCTTTCCTTCTCCGCCAGCGCCTCGTCGCCATTTTTTTTGATATTAGAAAAGGGTATGATACGGCTTGGCGACGTGGGATTCTTAACACCCTTAAATAATGGGGAATTAAGGGCAATATGCTTGCATTTATTAGGGGTTTCTTAAATGACCGAACATTCCGTGTTTGGGTTGGAGATTATCTATCGCGTCATATTGGAAAATGGAGTGCCTCAAGGAAGTGTCTTTAAGTGCAAACTTATTTTCTATAGCCATCAAAAATATTACTAAATGCGTGCAACCGCCACCAGTCTCATGTTCATTATTTTTTGATGATTTCGCTGTATATATATCGTCCCGTTCAACACCCACAGCAGAGAGATTACTACTAAACACCATATCTCGCCTTGAAGCTTCGTCTAAGGTTACCGGCTTCACCTTTTCACCCGAGAAAACTAAATGTGTAGTCTTTTCTCCGCTCCGGGTGCCTTACATTCTGCAAATATTTCTTAACGGAGAACTGATTGCTGTCTCTCCTGATATCAGATTTCTAGATTTAGTTTTTGATAGCCGTCTTACTTGGAGTAACGTCAAAGATTTAAAAGTAAAATGTTTTAAACTTTTAGATATGCTTCGAGTCCTCAGCAACACAAATTGGGGAGCCGATCGGTCAAGTATGACACGCTTTTATTTTTCCTTAGTTCGTTCCCGTTTAGATTACGGTTGTGTCGCCTACTCTTCAGCGCGTCATACCGTACTTAAAATGCTGGATGCTATACATTCTTTCCTTCGGTTTAACACAAGAGCCTTTAAATCAAGCCCTGTCGTAAGCTTGCCTGTTGACTGCGGTGAGCCATCATTTTGGGACAGAAGGGACCAACTTTTAATATCTTACTTTGTCCGTTTCAAGGGACAGCCAAATCACCCAGCATTTAACTCGGTTCTTGGGAATCCTAATTTAGGCAAATATGATAACAATCCACGTTGTACTGCTCCTGTTGTACCAGTCGTCTACTGCACCTTATAAATGTTGGCACCCCTTCCATCTTTCCAACATATCCGTGTCCTTATCCTCCTTGGAGAATCAACCTTCTAAATTTCATATTTGACCTAACAACATACAATAAACAATCAACGTCACCTATTGTATTCCGGCAAATGTTTCAACATATCCAGTCCAAGACAAACGCAAATGCAATAGTGTACACTGATGGATCGAAGCAAGACGATACGTAGATATCTATGTTTATAGGGCCCGTCGATTTATAAAATGGACTTTAACCTCCGGAACCACAATTAAGTATATATTGAGAGGGATGAGATGAATGGTGAATTGTAGCGTGTGTGGAAATGCCATGCCTGACCGGGATTCGAACCCGGGACCTCCGGATGAAAGGCCGCTACCACTCGGCCATGGAGGTCGGCACATTTGGTATATTAGCAAACAAATGGCAAATTTTTCATAGAGCTATGAATGTTAATACTGATTTGGCGGTTTATATTATAAAAACCAGCTGCATTCTTCACAATTACGTTCGACAAAGAGATGGGTATAGATTTGAAGACACCTTGGTAATTAATAGCTTTGAAAGTAATGCTAACAACGATACGCCAAGACTTGTTTCGGTGAACCGCAAATTGCATGGATCTTCTTCCACAAAGTAGAGGTGGGAGTATTTTGTGAGATAGTAATCACGTATTTCATCCAGGACTTCCTCTAAGCAGCCAAGAATACTCGACGGCATATCGCTCTAGGTTTACGGTATAAATTCAGATGTTCGGTTGTAGGTCTACGGTTTACGTAATGCCTGTCGTCGATTTCTAATAGCGTTCTGGCAATCGAAATTCCACCAAGAAACGGAAAGACGTCGGGGGTTTCCCGATGTTTGCGGGATATATCTGTTAGCATTTTCCAGTAACATAGAAGTAAAAGATGAAAGTTGAAGGAGGACGTCAGCACCATCATCATACTGAGGTGGGAAAGCTGTATTGTAACCCTTCCAATCTGCTTTTTCGACAATCCGTCTCTGTGGTCTTTTCTTCACCTCGCGGTTTGTACCGAAAGCACTAATAATAATTGGCTTGCGGTCACTGCTGTGAAAGTTATCACTAACTGACCAATTGAGACGAGGAAGTAAAACCGGTGAGCATAGCAACAGGTCGATGTTCGATAATGAACGGATGATAAGGACATGAAAGTGTGATCCATCATTAAAAAAAAAATACTACGTAAAAAAAAGTACACCTAAAGGAAAATT
Organism: Zanna intricata; assembly: GCA_010016005.3. Lineage (NCBI taxonomy): Eukaryota > Metazoa > Arthropoda > Insecta > Hemiptera > Fulgoridae > Zanna > Zanna intricata. The sequence goes on along the minus strand of JAAAKQ030261731.1, from coordinate 6,626 downwards.
CAAGTTCCGTGAAGATACTTAAATATATGAGAAATTTTCAAAACAGAATCACTGTCATAATCTTAATTCCTAATTCACAAATGTTAAACATTCTTAAACAAGTTTAAGGATCTAAAATGACGAATCTTATCTTGAATCTTAACCGGATAAGCAATTTTGAAACTTACTCGGCATACGCTAAATCAGCTCCATACATTTTTCTTCACAAGGCTAAAAATATGCGATTAACCTGTCCGACAATCACTCCTATGACTATTACTACTACTATTACTACTATTGTTACTATATTACTATTACTACTATTGCTACTATTATTTGTTTGCTTTTTAATTACATAAGCTCTTACAATTATACAAGCTCATAAGAAACAGTTTGTGGAAGACAACAATAAAAAAGGAAAATACAGAAGTATAAACCACCATTAAGCTCATTTCGAACTATAATCTTTTGGGGGCAATATAATTTTGATAAATTTTTTTAACAGGTATACAATTTCGGCTAACAAAAACCTCTTGAGAACAATCGTATCGGTCCTGCAACAACCTAAACCAATTGTGAAAAAAAGAAGCCAATTTTGTTAATATGTACCTAGCTGTAACTATTTACACAATTCAATATAAAGGACAAGTCATCTACAATACTTCATTAACGTTAGTTCATTAACGTTGGAAGGAGAGACAGTCTTAAAAATATGGATTAAAATACGTTTAAGCAGAAGTTAGGCGTCAGCCCCGCAAGAAAAGTACGGTCTTACTTTCAGTCGCATGGTGAGAGTGGGTAGTGAAACTGAATTTCTTTACGTTTTTACGAAAATACTATTCACTTAAATTAGGTTTCCTTGATTGCATATATATACTAATTTATTTATAGACTTAAGTTTATAATGTTGAGGCTCGAAAATTTCCAAAACTACTAGATCAATTTCATTGAAATTCAGATATTCAGCAGTAGTGTATCTGAAGTACACGTACGTGAAAATTTGATGAAGATTGGTTGAATCATTCTAGAGTTAAGCTCAATTTAAGGTGGAAAATATTTGAGCGGCGCCAAGTTAGAAGCGTGATTCGTTACGATGCTGCAAGTTCGAACGCTGACGTTTCTTTATCTTTATAGTATCTATTGTTAGTAACATTGTTTAGCGTTTTGAGGTAGCGTTACCTACTTTGAAGGTATATGTTTGAGGCGCTATGTTAGAACGAGGCAAAAGGAAACAAAATATAAAATAACGAAAAGTTAATCTTCTTGCGAAATAGTGTTTTTTTTTTTTTAATATATTAATGAGACAAATAACAAGTGTTTATCAATAAAAAATACCGTAATATAAAATTAATTAAGCAAAACAATATAATTTGGAAAAGATCGCTTTAAAAATAAGTAAAATTTTATTCTTTTTAAAAGCCAATATTATTGTAAACAAGTGCCACAAATTATTAAAACGAAAGAGGAGAAAAACAGAAAAATAGAACGGTAAAATATTCAGTTCAATATGATGCAAAAAGAAATAGCGTAACAAATTCATAAAAGCTGTCAAGTACCATTCAAACAGTGCCTGAAGCTTAAGACCACTATTCTTAGAATTACTTTCTATTAAAGAAAGACAGATTCAGTACGTGATTAGCAGAGCAAGTACGCAACATTCAATAGAATGATTCGACCATGAGATTCATAAAGAATAATAATAATTTATAAAGCAATATATTTTCGCTTAATAATCTAACTGCCGCATTATGGTTTTTAGATTTTAATAAATAGGTAAAAATAATGTTTTAAAAGGATATTATACAGGTCCAAATTTAACTACTCAACTAAAATGTATAGATTTAAAAAAAAAAAATGTATAAACTTAAATTTATAAAAATTAACCTTTAAAATGTATATATAACGTCCAAAAAAAGCTTATTACGAGCATCTATTTAAAAATTTTATAATAACTGCTTTTACATGAAAATATGAGCAAATAAATGTTTTTACCAATTAATAAAAAAGTTAAAATTTTATCAAACCCGTACAGGTAGTAGAAAAACATTTTACACAAGAAAATAAAAAGCATGTTTCATAACAAAATCTACCTAATTTCTCCAATTTCTTTACATAAATTATCAGATATACTTTTATAAGTTAAGATATTTAACTAATAAGGTTACAAATTGCGTCAAAATAACGTTAAAAATGTCTGTGATGTCTGAAACATAACGTGTTAAAACTGCTCTATACATGAAACATAACGTGTTAAACTGCTCTATATAAATCGTGTTAGACTGCTTAATAATTAATTTTAAAAAATTAGTATGATAAACAGAGTAAAAAAAAAAAAATATATATATATACTCTTTATGAATGAAAAACAATCTATGCTGATGAATTTATATTTTATTAATAAAAACAAGATTAAATATTTCGCACAAGTCCAAGCGATGTACCTTCACAAAAATGTAATTACCAGTAAACTGTCTTATAAAATATGGCCAAACTGACTGAAGACTATGAGAAAATATGTGCAATTAAGTGGTTAAAACGACATGTTTTGAATTTTTTCACTAATGAAATGAAATAATACTTTAACACAGAAGCGACTTCTTCAGACCCACTGACAAAGATACAAACGAGATTAGTACAATTTTACAAAACCTGACAGCAGGACTTTCCCATCACGCGGTTAAAGCCGCTTTCAGGGTAAGTCCTACGACTGTGAATTGCTACTGATGCACTGTTTATACATTCATAAACGTGTGGCGGTACTAGCGGCGCAACGGTCTAACTTAAGTAATGACTAACTAAACTATGACGGACTAACTAAACTAATCTAATTTTACTACTTACACAAAAAAATTTAGCTTACCCGATCGGCAGACTGATGTAGCCGCGAGGCTTAACGCACCAAGAACCGAAAACTGGGCGAACGAGTTCGAGACCCAGTCAGACCGAGTTTTCCTTTTTTACACTTTAAATATTATTATTCATTTACTTCATTCTACCGCTCACCTGTGACGTTACATTATAGCAGACGATTACAGTAGCATTTTTTGGGATAGGGTGCGATTTTGAAAAACTTTTTTTGCAAATACTGTTATTTTTTAATAGTAAACAAATGTGCCTAAGAAAAATATGACCTTAATTAGACAAAATCTCGAGATACTGAGGGTGACCTTGCTCTACAACCTCACCCCCATGACCTTTTAGTTTGAAAATTTAATGGAATCAATGCCCCATATATAGAAGTAATCTGACCAAGTTTGGTCAAAATTGGTCCAGTAGTTCTGGAGGTATAGGGTGATTTAGAGGTCAACATCGAAACCGAACATACGAACATTAACGTCCAGAAAACTTCCATCCGAGTTTTCGGATTCCTTAGGTATTAAAATGTCAGATCCGGTAAAAACCGTATATGCCCAAATTGGACCGATTACAATACTTTCCCTTCTAGATTTAAACCGTACATGTACCTAGACGGGAAAGTAAAAGTATTTTTACCTACACGTGGCGTAATTCTGAACAATTTTTATTTTTTTCAAGTCAATCATCCAAATAAAAATACGTTTTATATTTAATTAATAGTTTATACCTATGACAAATAAGTACATAAGAATTTATAAATCGACATCTACCAATGCCACATAACTGTTGTAAATTAGTTATAAAAAATTTAAATAATTATTCTTCATAATAAATATATAAATTAATTTTTAATTTTAAGCCAACGTGAATACAAAATGTATATAATTTTCACTATCATATAAACTTTCATCACTGTAATACTAATATTGTTTGTATCAAAAATGATAAATTTTAAATCACTCTCAATAACCTAATTAAACTTTCAGGTCGAATTAATAAATAAACATTTGAAAGAAATACCTAAAATGATTACATCAAGGACAATTTAACTTCCAATTACTGCGCTAAAAAATATAACTTCATTCAAAAGGGCGCATGGGAATAAAAAAGAAACAATAGTAAGACTTTGTGAGTAAATGTATGTATAAAATAGTAACAAAAATAAACAATTAGTACGTTTGGGAACTAAAAAACATCCCACAGGTATAATGATGTTGAAAGTTTAACTTCAGTTAATTCTTTTATTAACACTGAAAAAAAATAACAATCTGTGAATCAAGCATATTTCTTTTTACAACAATTTTCTATTTTTATTACATAATGACAAAGTAAAAAAACTCACTCATTCTCAAACACCTCAACCCTAAAAATTGATATTTTTTAACAGACTTCAAAAAAAGTTATCTTAATCTGTTTCAATTTCTACTGTTTCTTCAGCAAAAGGTTTAGTTAAAGTTTTGCACATCAAATTAGAAAAATATTCTGCATCCTGCATATCCTGAATTAGCGAAATTTTAATTTCTACGAAGACCATTAGAATAAGTACGCATATGGCCCCATCAACCGTTGACAGCAAGACATCCGTATTTTTTCGTTTTTATCAACTTTATTTTTCATCACATGCACCGACTTGACAATCCTTTTTTTGTACAAAAATTTCTTTAATAGTGCAATAATAGGCTTCTTTCTTCCAGATATTTTAGACAGAAAACTATTTGGAAGAAAACTTACATTTCGTAATTAGACGACTTGAATTTTTTTTTTGGAATCGTCACAGTTAAGTGTTCAACTCATAGATTAATGATTTAAATTTCTATATTAAAGTTCCGATATTCAAAATATTTCTATGAAAAAGTTCCAAAAATTTATTTGGGAAACTGAAGAAATAGTAAATAAACAAAATAAAAACTACTACACTACTTTTTAATTGTTCATTTTTTTAATTGTTCTGAACATTTTTAATTGTTCCACTCTGTAGTATCCTCTAAAAAAAAATCTCTGTTTTTCCCTTTATAATAATTATTAAATACATTGTGGTTAAGAGAAACTTAAAATAGAAAAAGAAATGTAGGGTTTAAAAAATCGAGAAGTAATCAAGAAGAAGTTAAATTTAGGAAATGAAGGGTTCCTATGAAGAAACAAAAAAAAATAGTAAGAGAATTCAAGAAAAATACCAGTAAGACTTAAAATGCTTAGACAGAACTCTACGAAAAGTGTTTGTGATAATTACAAAAACGTAGAGCAGTCAGCCAAATAAAACAAAAATGATTAAAACTAGGTTTGATGTCTTGGAATATTTTGCGAGCGGTTTTATTTTCAGATTTGAAAAGTTTTTATAAGCTTAAACACATTTTTACGCCAAAATAAGAATTTTAAATTTAAAAAAAATTAAATAAACCTGAAAATTTAATTAAACAGATTTCAAAAAAAGCAGTGTTATTCAAATCGCTATCAAAAGTTTTGTGCAGGCTTCAAAAAATTAAAATTTAAAAAATCTTGCGCAGTTTTGCCAGAAGACCGACTTCTCGTTAATATAATTTGATATCAATATTTCAATATGTAGTTTTTTGATTTAATTTTTTTTTTTTTTTTTTTATGGGCGAAAAATGCTGAGGCATTATCATCACCCGGATTAAAATTAAAATACCTAAAACCTAATAAAACTTGACTAAGGCCTAAAAGTAAATTGAAAATAAAAAAACAAAAATAAAAACTATTTTAGAAAATAATTTAATTAAAAACTTATTACTAATATCAAAGACAGGTAAAAACCGAAAAACTATCAAATAGATTAAAATTAAAATATTATTTAAAACCTAAAACCAATAACGCAGATAAAATATCACTAAAACTTAAAACTAATGACACGGGTAAAATAACACTAAAACTTAAAACTAATATCACAGAAATCTTATATTATTTACAAATTAAATAAATTTAAAAGTAAAATATAAGGTATTGTTAAAAGTCCGTAAGGGGTGTAAAAGGACCCTTAACGGATAAAAAAAAATAATAAATAAATAAAAATTATAAAAGTTAAAAATCCGTAAGGGGTGTAAAAAGCCCCTTAACGAAAAGAAAATGATTTAATATTACTAAACGGTGAAATTTAAGAATGTCAACGTTTAAACTTGCAATATCACGACGAACAACACTTCTAGCTTCCGCCGCTCAAATTTTTTCGATCTTAAATTGAATGGGCTTAACTGAAGAACGACTCAAACAATCTTCATAAAACGTTCACATGCACAACTTCAGATAAACTACTAAAGCATATCTAAATTTCAATGAAATATATATAGTAGTTTTGAAGATTTTCGAGTCACAAAATTTTATACCTAGGCTTTAAAATAAATATATATAAGGAAACCCCTATTTAAGAGAATGGTATTTTCGTATTCCCCATACTCGAAAACGTAAAAATAATTCATTTTCGAAAAACCTCCCGACTCCCACCATGCGACCCCAAGTATTACTACCATAAAATAATTCTTATATTAAGGACTTTTTTTAAATTTGATTAATTTATTTTATTTACCTTTTTTATTTTAGTTTAGTATATCCCTCAAAAAGAATTTGTATTACTTGTTTATTTTTTAGTGTTTATTTTTTCCAAATCATTTTTATTTTACAGTTATCTATTAGATATTTTCTATTTTAATTTAAAACTTAAATTAAAAAAGGAAAAACCACTATTATACAAGTTACAATGGTTTTCGGGCCCCTCTTAGGTTTGAGAGGTCGCGAGCGGGTGGGGGAGGGGCACTCGCGCATTTCTAAATGCGCGCGCC
>JAAAKQ030261720.1:0-10751 GCA_010016005.3 Zanna intricata | reverse complement strand
TTTTAATTTTTCACTAGAAATTGGTTTATTGTGTAGTTTATTAACAAACAGGCAGAACGTAGCTTGTAGTACTTGTAAAAACAATAAAAATAAATGGAATATAAATGTGGATTATTGAAGTCAAGCGAATAATTATTTTACAGCAGATAAGCCAAAGTAATCTCGTAGACTGTTAATGCATTTCTGTACACATATTTCAAGCTATATATGCAGCAGTATACGGCGTGAAGAAAAGGCTGCTTCTGTAATGTAGTTTGATATTGTTACTGCAACCTAATTCTTTCTCAGGCTTGATCTGAGTTTTATCTATCACCTTAATAAGACTTAGGGCTCGTGCATAATACATCATAAAAATTAAATTTTGATGTAAATGTTGTACCAACATTCATAGTTAAATATATTATAAAAGTTCAGAAAAAAATTTTACAGATGTTTATATGCCTCTTGTAATTGTTTTAAGTTTATTACTTTTAAACTTTGTTACAGATTGCTTTATTTATGCTGTAATAATGGTTCTAATACCAGTGGCAGCTCCGGCAATAAATCAAATAGTTCAGAATTAATAAAGTCAGCGAATTTGTTATTTGGCTCATTGGAACCACGTTACCTATGGCAGTATGTTGGTGGATTATTTGCTAATGCTTGTGCTAAATCTCACTTGAATCCATTATCTTCTCCTAGCTCATTGGTCTGTAATGCCGATAATAAATGTGTAAGAAGAGTTGGTTCTGGTGATCCTTTGCTTGTTGAGGTAATATTTTGTTTGAATTTCTTTTTTAGCTGTTAAAAAATAAACTTTTAGAACATAATTTTTTTATTCATTTATTTTTTGTGAATCATTTTTTTTTTATGGCTTATTTATTTTATGATAATGTAAGTTGAAAAACTCTTTTACGTGTTGTTATCTATTGGTTGAAATTCAAGGAAAGAAACTTTTGCTATATATTTATTGGAGAGTAATGTTAAACTATTTTTCTTTTCTGAATCTTGGTCAGTCTCTCTGATGTTAACATAAATGTACTCTAGCAGATTTTACTAATATTTATTTAATATGTAGAAACATATATTTTCTTATTTATTGTTACTATGTAGTAATTGCAAAAGAAGGTTCATCTTACACTAAGTTTATTTATTTCATGGAAGCTCAATGTTTACCGTGCTATAGTATTCAAAATTGCTCTATTTTAAACAGATTATTTATAATTCTTGATGATTATACAAAATGTTGAAATTTCATGAAAAAAATTAACTTACCAAAAAATAACACCTAACCAGTAAAGAGGCATAGAAATATCATAGTCAGAACACATATAATTAGAAACTAATTTTCCTATTAAATGCATTGAAGAACAAACTTTTTTCTTTTACTGTTTTGGAGAACTATTTTTTCATGTTAGCTTATATCAATTTAATTTCAAGCAGTGTAAGTAGTTCTTAGCTTAAGTCTAAGCACCTCTAAGTAGCACATTCAGTTGTATCCACTTGCTGATTCTGTATTTCAAACTTCTTTCATTCTTTTAGTATTCAAAAGTTCCTAGTATATCCGAAAGTTATAAACCTTTTTGAAAAATATCTAAAATTTTCAGTTGCATTCTGACTTTGTAATGTTCAAAAACATGTTCAAAAATTTAGTTCACTATATTTTAATTTAAAATTTTCTGTTTAATTAAAAGAGTTCACATGTAATAATTCCCTTAAAAAAACTGCAAGAAATTTGCTAAGAAACAAAATGTAAAGTTTCAGTTGATTTTGAAATTTTTAACAGATAATTAACTTTTTAATAGAAATTATATGGGGGTTTATAATTTTAGCCCCATTATTTATCCACCTCTTTGAGAATTGAAAAAATTATTTTTTTCTTAGTATTTAAAAACCATTTTGAGAAATATAAAGTTTTAAAATTAAATGGTGATTTTTTGGTGCAGAATAAGTAAAAATTTGTAAAGGTTTAAATTTATCAAAGGATTACAAATTTCCATGGAATGAACAAATATTAAAAAAATTGGCTACAACACTGGTAATTCTGGAAAATTACCCTGTATATGACCCCTGACCTTTCTTTAACTCTTTCTGACCATTTCCAAATTTAAATAATATCAACTCTTAAGTCTTAAGAATATTTCTCCATGTCAGATTGGATGATTTTTGATTCAGCCAGTCCAGAATTATTAGCTGAAATAGATGCCAACCTCCCCTCTCCAGTTTAGATGTACACACACACACACACACACATACACACGTGCGCATGCGCATATACACACATGAATTTATCACTGTTTATTTTTTACATTTTTTAGTTTAGTTAATCTAAAAAAAAATTGAAAAAGTAGAAAGATAATTTTCTGGCATGATTGTTATGCAAAGGGAAATAAAAAAACTAATGTATTGTGTAAAATTAATAGCTCATAATATTCCTCTTGCTTGTGATGCATGCATGCTAATAGTACTTAGAAAGTTACTAGACAACATTGCAGGCTCAGAATTCAAGATAAGTAATATACCAAGTAAAATATATAAAGTATCTTTACTTGTTACACAAGGTAATCTTTAGAAGTAAAATAAATGAAAAAACTATAACCTTGAATAATTTGTTATACTCAAAGTTTTTAATGATGTATGGTTGTATTTATATAAAAGCTGTGGGTTGTAATAACAATCAGTTTGATTTTTCCACTTTCAGCTATACATTTAATTATTATTATAAATGAATAAGTTGTTTCATTTTTTAAAATTATTTTATTTTACAGAATCAATCAAATCTGTTGGTGCAAGAAAGCAACTCTATTTCTTATTTGGCATTACATAATTGATTAATTATTATTCTAAAAATATTTAAGAGTTAATTTATTATTAAACAACTTTTAAAACATAAATTATATTTTAAATTCTATTAAAATAAAAACCATCTAGTACAGAATGTTAAGATGTCTTTTCTCAGAATTCTGTACTAGGTGGATTTTATTTTAATTGAATCTAAAATATAATTTAACAGTACAGAAAAAAAGATAATTTCAGTAAAATAATGTTATAAATATATAATATAATAATACCTTAGTGTAATGCAATCTAGTTTTGTTTGTTGTACTAGTTAAACCTGATAGTTACATCACTATCTTTTATACAGTCAGCAATCATCTATATCTGAAAATAATGGGGTTTTTAGATTATAATAGTGATTCTATTTGTAATTATGGAGAAAGTAAAATGGAGAAGTAAAGGAGATAAAAGGAATTAAAAACACATGTTTCTTGAAATTTACACTAAATCCATGAAACAGATTTTTCTGTTGATAATTCTATTCTTTGCATACAGATATCAATCTAACAGCAAGTTTTTTTGAGTCTGCTCCATGAAGGTTAATCTGATTTAATTATATGTTGTGCTGTATTTTAAGTATTCATAACATCTATTTGTGAGAATTATTGTGTCATTAGAACAATGATTTCAGTTAGTTGGTGCTGTGTGTAGGATTTGTTTATAGACTTATTTATTTAACCATAGTGATTATTACTATAAAATTATCTTTTTTCAATGAATTTAAAATGTTATTTATTAATTTCAGGTGTGTATATTAACTGAGTTTCTTTTGGATACCGTATCATTAGAGACGTATTCTGAAACACCTAGTGAACATTTACCTAGTTTATTTTTACAAATTGTCACGCTATTAACCGAACATTGTGATACTCTTAGTCCTATACAAACTGCAAAAGGTCTTCAGCTGTGTGCAAAAATTTTGACCAGGGTAAGCATTTACATGGATATTAATATATAAAAAGACACACGCACACACACACACACACACACACATATATATATAGGGTGATTCAAATAGGACTTCACATCTTTAAAAGCATATCAAAATTTATTTAGATAACTTACAGATTGATATACATATATATATATATATATATATTGGGTGATTCAAATAGGACCTCACATCTTTAAAAGCATATCAAAATTTATTTAGATAACTTACAGATTTGGTTGAGGTCTCATTTCATAACAAAACACATCATATTTTGATTCCTATAGTTCATTGTAGTGAATTTGGCTACCAGCGTTTTTACAAGTGTAATTAAAAAATTGATAAATTTACTGGTGTAGAACATGCTTGTTGTGTGTTTTAGTTTCATGATTTACAGTCACCAACTGGAGTTCAACGTAATTTTCATAGAGTACGGTAGGGAGTCTCATAAAAGATGTACTCTTGGCACCAACCTTATCAGTGGAAAAGATAGGTTGTTCTGTTGAACATACTAAATCACCAGGACACCCATTTATCCCTGAAGCTGCTGTGGAACAACTCAGAGAAAGCTCTGCATGTAGTCCAAAGAAATCTACTCTATGTGTTTCACATGAGACTGGCATTCCACAAACAACTGTTTTGTGCATATTACATAAACAATTGCTTGAAGCTATACAAACTAACCATAGTTCAACACATTACGGATAACAACATGATTGCTCGGCTGCAGTTTTGTATGGAAATGATGGATAGAATTTTAGACATTTTTACATTTTTAGACAATCTAATTTTTAGTGATGAGTCAATGTTTCATCAGTGGCAAGGTGAACACCCATAACAATTGAATATAAGGTAGTGAAAACCCTCATAAAATTTTGTAGCACATTCCTGATAGCTCTAAAGTCAATGTTTTTTGTGCCTTAAGCAAACAAAGATTGTACAGTCCATGCTTCTACCAGAAGGTAAATGATACAGTTTATCTAGACATGCTTCAAAATTTTCTAATTTCTCAGTTAGACATAGTTGACTAAGATGGATGCCATTACTATCAGCAAGATGGGGCACCAACTCACTTCTGCCACAAGACAGATTTTCTAGACACTCGATTCCCAGGTCAGTAGATTGTTCTTGAAGGTCCAAATGGATGATAATTTTGATTCGCAGATTTGACTCCAGTAGCTTTTTATTGTGGGATTTCATTAAATATCAGGTTTATGTATCACGCTGCAGTTGCAGAGGTATACCTGATTTTCTGGCTACAGTCTGGAATAAAATCGATTTGAGGTGGGTTGTATGTCGCATTACAAATGGAATGGATTGATATGGCATCAAACCAAAGTGAATGTTGGGTGACAGACTTGATCTGTTTTTCTATGAATAAGACTTCAATCAAATCTGTAAGTTATCTCAATAAATTTGTTTATAAGCTTTTAAAGTTGTCCTTTTTGAATTCCTGGGTGTATATATATGTATATTGATTTATTTAAATTAAACTTACTATTGTCCTTATTTCCTCTGTATGCAAAATTTAGTTTTATATGTAATATATTTTATATTTTTTCAGCCACTTCACAAAGTACAGAATCAAACAAACCTTTTTACCCTTTCTTTTTTCTGCTCATCAATGCACTTTCGGGCCTAATCCCATCATTAGTAATGTTTTTAAATTATTTTTTTATTACATTTAGACATAATTATAAAAGTTGCTTTTTGGTTAAAATATTAAAAAAAGTTCTTATTTTATAGAACAAATACTTGTTTAGTTAAAAGAAATTAACATTTTAACTGTTTGGTAATACAGTACTGTCTGCATGGTACTGTATTAACAAACAGCCATCATTAAAAAACACCATCGTTAAAAAAAAAACCAATGAATTTATCAGATCTATTGAAAAATTTGGAATTAGGCAGAGAAAGACGAGGACAGTTCTGTGATTTTTATAAAGCGGAAAATGATGCCTTGGAACGCTACAAAAAAATTTACTTGAAAGAATGATAAACAGTTACATGAAGTTACAGAATAACCGAATTAAACAGTTACATGAAATTACAGAATAAATGAATTTTTGCAGTCTATATATAAGTTACAGATCTGTTTTTTCTTAATTAATTGCATAAAATAATTTTATAAACATACATTTTACAGCAGTATTCCCCATGTTTTAATATTTGTACTATATCTTTTTCTAACATCTTTTTATAATACAGTACTGTATTTATTAGAATTTACTGAAATGATAACAGATGGCAGTAAAAGGTTTTTTTTTTGTTTTTTTTTTTTTTAATGTTAATTTCTTTTAATGTATTGTTTGTTTGTTTAACGTATTAAATTAATGTTTATTAAGTTAATATTTATCTAATATGTACAGTCATTAAATTAGGTGATTATGTTTTACAATCTTTTTACTTAAAATTAGGTTTTGTTTGTAAGTGTACAGGAGAATGATCTGTGACACTTAATTGAATCAGCCACTTTATGGACTCACTTTGTCATGTTCAAAGGTGATTCTAATAAGCAGTATCTAGTGCATACATTACTTTACTGAAATTATTTTCAATAGATTTAAAAAAAAAAAAAATATATATATATATATATGCAAAGTGATATTTAACTGTGGAAACAGCTTTATACTGCATATCTGACAGGTATTTGGAGGCATAAAGAAATAGGGTTTTACATTATTTTAAAAAATTGCATTATGATGGTTTTTAATTTTGTTTGCTATCTTAGATCTGCCATATTGAATAAAACTTAATTTTTTTAAATAGGTAGGTAGATATATGACAAATTATTTTAATTAAAAATTTTACAAAAACAAAAAAAAAATGGTAAAACCTGTTTTTCTGTTAATGTCTTTGTTATTGAGTTATAAGCATTCAAAGTTGCAATGACAAAAAAAATCTTGTTATCAATAAAATGAGGTAAAACACCCTGCATGAACAATTTTATTGCATTTTACATTCATAATGCATACAATAATGAACTTTAAACATTGTTTTAATATTGATAACATAAACAGTAACTAATAGTTAACAACACAACAAGAAGTTAAATGGCTTTATCAACTGATACTATTTTCTAAATAAAGATTAACTTCCAGTGTTAATATCAGCTGACATTTGTTACTTATTGTAAGTGAAACAAATCAACTGGAAATACTTACGTAAAAAATGAATTACATATTTAGTTGATGAGTAAATCAGCTGTTAATTTACAAAAATGCAGTTTGTATTACATTGAAGCAGTGGGTCTTATTAACTCCATATTTCACCTTCTAACTTAAGCATACTTGTAATGTTAAAATTTTATAATGCTAGTAAAAATTAAGTTGTAGGCCTAGCGGTTCAAATTTTTTTTTTTTATCAAACTTTTATTATTAGTTTCTTCATTAATTTATTTAGTTTTATTAAATATGAACTTTCAAATGACAATGCCTTCTTTAAGTGAAATTGAAAGAATAACTCTGTTGATGATGTGTGGGTAAGGTGACAGAATTCGCCCTTTACAAGAGGTATGTAATTTATTTAATAATAGGTTTCCAAACAGAGAACCAATAAGTAAATCGACTGTGATCAAGAGCACAGCAATTTGAAGAATCTGACACCACCTTATTATTATGTAAGGGCACAGAAAATTTTAAATGAACAATCTCCAAATCGCTAGGTAGGTCATAGAAAAGCCAGGATAGGTCATAGAATGGCCTACCAGGTCCCTAGACCTGTCCCCTCTGGATTACTTTTTTTTTGAGAGTACCTGAACATAATGTTGACAAAACAAAATCTACAGACATTGACGAATTGAAAAGAAGAATAATTGACGAATCTGCTCATGTACTACTAGACATGATACAGTGTTAATAATAATATACAATAACTAATAATTGACAACACAACAACAAATTAAACGGCTATAAAACTGATATTATTTATTTTAAATGTTATAATATTTATTTTAATTTTAAATGTTTTCATCGTAAATTACTAATGTAATAAATTTTGAAAGTATACTACTTTACAATAAACGTTTGAAATGCTTCACCTGTACAGCTTGTCTGTGTACTAACCTCAAGTAATATACATTTATATCTTGTTGTATCATGAATATATATAAGTGCTATATCATTTCTTTTGATGATTGATCTGTCGCATAAATCCATACAGTGTATACCTATCTAACTGCATTATATTGATATTTTCCAAGTATCAGTACTTGCAAATAAATTCAGTTATATTTATAATAGTTCAATGAGGACTAAAAGTAACAAAAAATACATAGCATATCTGCTGATGTTCTTTGGAACCTTACATTAGAAATATGGAATTAATCAAACATTGTTTCTCCAACAACTGCATTTATTTATTTTTAAATTAACTGTTTTCATGTTTATGCTTTACGTGTTAGTATATGTGTTAAAAAAAGCTTGTGTGTGTGCATGCATGTGTTTATGAGTGTTTGTTTTGCTATTATCTGAGATTTTATCATTTAACATATTTGGGTGTAGGAAAGTAATAAAACAATATAGGATTTTTCTACACGAATAGACTTATTTTGTAAATAATTTTGGAATTTCTGCTTGCAAATGAAATACTATATGTGTAAGATGTAACTTGTTATATATTTTGAAAATTTTATTTTATGATTCCAACCTTGCAAATTTCATATTAAGCTTAAGTTTTAATTTACTCTCAGTATTACTGTGTTACATGTTCCTTTTTCTTAATTATTTGTTTGAATGTTTCAGGTACAGCCTGCTGTTGTTGCTCATCACTCGCTGACAACAAACACAGGTGATACTGGTTATATGTCTGGTGAACAGAGTCTAGGACCTGAATCATTACCTGCTTCTACATTAAAATCCACTAAATCTTCTAATATTAATATTGTTGAAAGATCTCACAGTTCATTAGTCGCTTCTGCTATTGATGTTAACAAATCTGATTTGAATATAGATAGTACCAGTACAAATTCAGATTCATTGATAACATATGGAGTTTATTCTGATAGTAAGTCAGGGGAAGATGAATCTATAAATGAAACAAAAGAAGTTGAACATGAAGTACACTATAAGTCACAATGTTCTGATGAACAGAATGTCCTTGAACAATGCTTAAGACAGTATGAAAAGTTTTATGTGAAATTTGTTTATGGAACTCGATTAAAAGTTGGTGAAACGAAAAGTATATCAGTATTATTAGAATCGTTAAAAATAAAATCTTCGCAAGTAAGTTCTGAAGAAAAGGCTAAACAGTTAGAAAATTTATTAAGGGCTGTGTTAGAAGATAGTGTTGGTGGTACTTCTATTGATAAAAAAATTGCTGATGGAGCTAGCACTATATCAATACGTAGAGCTATCGGTAACGCTGGTACAGAATGGACAGATGCAATGAAAGTGGCTTCCAGATTACTTGTGGAATTATCTACCTTACAGACATTCTTCCAATCCCCTTCTTCTGTTTCTTCAGTTTTGGATGCAGATTCTGCTGGTAATTATAACCTGTTAATTTATATAAACTTAAAAAATATATATACTGATAAACCGCTGTGTCTGTTTAGCTGAATTTATTTCATTGAGTTATTGTTTTTAAATTACATAAATTTAGGTTTTATAAATAAATTTTTTAGGGGTTCATAAGAAGTTATGAGAGGTTTCACTTGGAATTTACAAGTTACAAGTTAAATAAAATATGTTGTAGATTATTAATATTAAGCATCTTTGTTAAATATGTACAAATAACACACTTTTATTATTATGGTCAATAACTAATTTAACCGATTATTACATGCACATTCACTTTGTGTTGTAATTCATATATTAATTAGCTACTAACACTACTACAATAATTCACTATATATACTATAACTATATAAATGTTATACTAAATATATATATATATTATACTATAATAATATTACTATACTAAAAGCTATTAACAGTTTTCATAATAATAAGGGAAATAAATTTAAATATTTTTTTGATTTCAATAGAATTTAGCATAGTTATGTAAATTATTAAAAGAAATATTTATAATACATTTAGGTTATGATTAGTATTGAAATGATTAGTTTTTAATGAAATTCAGCCTCTTATAGCAGGCACGCATGCACAGTAAACTCTCAAATTCTTTCATCTCTAATTCAGAACTTGCAATAATTCAAACTTCTTAAAAAATAATAATTTTTTTTTGGGAATATTTCATGAGTTATGTTGGCTAAAGTTGGGTTATAATGTTAAACCCATGAGGTTGGTCTAGTGGTTAAACTTCTCATTTCAAATCAGCCAATTTCAAGATTTTGAAGTCAAGAGTTCTAAGGTTCAAATCCTAGTGAAGGCAACTTCACTACTTTTATACAGGTTTGAATACTAGATTGTGGATACAGGTGTTCTTTTTGGTTGGGTTTCAGTTTACCACACATCTCAGGAATGGTCAACCTGAGACTGCAAGACTAAACTTCATTTACATTCATACATATCATCTTCACTCATCCTCTGAAGTAATACCTTATGGTGGTTCCGGAGGCTAAACAGAAAAAAAGAAGAGTGATTTGTATGTTAAACACTGCTTGCCATCAGTTTTGCTTAGACTGATTATTGTTTAGTTCAAACTTTTATTTTGGTTGTGCAGTATATTATTGAGTGTGTATCTCTTTAAATGTTGTTTTACTATACTGTACTGTACTAAATTCATTTATTATATACAAAAAACATTTTTAATCACTTGTATATAGTATATTACTGTATTCTGTTTAGTAACTTTTTAAGTATTTTTTATATTTTCTAATAAGTATTTTTTCAATAACCATTATAGATTACTATAGTTTTTAATCGTTATTTTATATTATCATTTAATTTGAGTGTTTGAGGAAAATAATGCCAGTTATTCTGTGCAGTGTATTTTAAATGAATTTGATGTAAGGAAGTGTACTTTATTCCAATTAGAGGTGTAGTGTTGCCGGCCTCCGTGGCCGAGTGGTAGCGTCTCGGCTTTTCATCCGGAAGGTCCC
>JAAAKQ030261676.1:0-10752 GCA_010016005.3 Zanna intricata | reverse complement strand
ATCCTCTCTCTTTTTTCCTCTCGTTGCTCCTTGCATGAATATCCTGTAAAAGCGCCCACCCAGAGATCCGATTGTGGGCATATTACTCCGGAATATTTCTTCTCAGGACCCTCCACGTTAAGAATCAGTCTGTCGGACTAGGGATACCTCATGGGGTCTTTAATGCAGTGGTTGAAAGGATTATATATTTGAAATTACCTAACTTCATGTTTTTATATGTGCAAAGATTTATTTTTACAAAATTATTGGATTTAAAAAAAATCCTGTTATTAGTTTTATTTCTTTTACTTCCTGGCTATAGTGATATCTGGTGTAACAGCAGCTACAGCTATAAGAGGAAAATGCACAAATTTGTCAAAAAATAATTTACATTTTTAAGTTTGGGCCCTAAGGAGAGATTTAAAATTCACTTTTTAACCAAAAAAAAAGCCAACAACACAGTTGTAAGGCTTTTCTGTCCTGCGGTTTTTCTGATGCCCGGCTTACACACACATACACATAATTTAATTTAAAATATTTATAATTTTACTTAAATATAATATTTTTTGTACAGCTGTATGTCAGTGCTATACTAGCACTACTTGTGGTGGCAAAGGGCACTATTGATGCAGTACACCCACTTAGCCACTAATTTAGAGCATTTTTTGGAGTGGGGGTGTGATTTTGAAATTGTTTTGCAAATATTATTTTTTAATTGCTAAAAAAATGTGCCTAAGAAAAATAAGACCTTAATTTAAGGGCAAAATCTTGCTGTGCAACCTTACTCTCCTGACCTGTTAAGTTGAAAATTAAATGCCCAATATACAGAGTGTTTCACAAGGAATCTGCAGTACTTTACAGATATTCTGCATATCAAAACAATGAAAAAGGTTTATAAACATAGGTCTGAACGGTTCATTAGCAAGTTACAGCTAGCAAAAAATTTTGCATGAATCTCAGCTCCACTATTCAAATGAGGTCTTACTGAAATATTCTGGACGTTATACTAGAGACAAAATTAATGGTTTTCTATGGTTTTTGACCTGGTTCCATTAATGTATCTCCATTAGTTTTTAAGGTATCCGACATAAAACCCAAAATTAAGTATCTGAAAAACAACTCTTTAGTTTGGTTTAAAATAACTTTCTTAAAAAAGTAATAATTACATAGATATTTCCTACAAAACTTGTAGAGAATTTTAATTCTTAAAAAAAATTGATTTAATCAGAGCTAATGAACACTGAACACAGTGTTTTCAAATTCGTTTTTATTGAAAACCAAACACAACTAAACATAACTAGTTGGTACTAAACATAACTATAAAGAAACAATTATATTTGGACTGACACAAATCCGCATGCCACTTCAGAATCAAACTACCAATGTCGGTTTTCGATAAATGTCTGGTGCGGTCTAGTAGAAAGTATTCTGATGGAACCTTACACATATGTCCTTAGTCGTCGACTGTGTGGGGAAGCTTATCTAAATTTTCTTCATAATGAACGTCCTATACTTGTAGAGGATATTCCACTGGTAATGCCAAGAATTATGTATTTCCTACATGACTGAGCTCCAGCACATTTTGATTGCTGTGTAACTCAGCATTTAATGAAATATTCCAAAAATAGGTGGATTGCCTGAGGAGGATCAGTAGTGAGGCCAGCCAGATTCCCTGATTTGAACCTGTCACATTTCTTTGTACGGAGACACATGAAGTCATTAGTTTACGGTCAAAAAATCCAAAAATGAATGTGAACTTTTACAAAGAATCATGGTTACCGTCCAAGAAATAAAAAATAGCCCACGAAAGTTTGAGGAGACAGCGGTGTCCATAAATCATCACATTGAAATGTGTATTGCCAATCGAGGTAGATATTTTGAGCAGCTGTTGTGTAATACTGTAAGTTTATCACATACCTAATTAAATAATTTAAATGAATGATACTGTGGAATATTTAAATGAACATTTAGTTAAAATTATTTTGAGAGAAATAGGCCTATAATTTAAATTTTTATTTGCTATGTTCAGTTTTCATAACTGTTTAGTTGTGTTTGGTTTTCAATAAAAACGAATTTGAAAACATTGTGTTCAGTGTTCATAGACATTAATTACGTCAATTTTTTAACAATTAAATTCTCTTAAAGTTTTGTAGAAAACATTTATGCATTTATTCCTTATTTAAGAGAGTTATTTTATGCTAAACATTAACAAATTGTTTTTTGGACCCCTAATTTTGTATTTTAAGTATCTTAAAAACTAGATATCTTAAAAATATAAGATAAAATAGTTTTAAGATATCTTAAAAACTAAAGGAGATACAGTTGTGTGGGACCTTATTTTATTGAATTTTTTAGATCAAAAACCATAGGAAACCATTAAATTCAGCTTTTGATTAATTTCAAGACAATTTCACTAGGAGAGCTGAAATCCGGGTGAAATCTTTCACTAGCCATAACTCGCTAATGCAGTGTTTCTAGACCTATGTTTATATGAACTTTTTTAATTTTTTTTATAAGCAAAATATACCTGTAAATTATTGCATATTCCTTGTGAAACATCTTGTATAAAAGTAGTTTGACCAAAATAATTTAGAGGTCAATACCAAACACACATTCACACATACATATGTACATAAGAACATTAACATCTCAAAAATTTCTATTTTTCATTTTCTATTTCTATTTTTTCAAAAATTTCTATTTCCAGTTTTTGGGTTCCTTAGAGGTCAAAATGTCAAGATCCAGTGAAAACTGCATATGCACAAATTGGATTGAATATAATACTTTATCTTTCTACAGCTATAAAGCTAGACGGGAAACGAAAAAGTAGATTTAAGTAAATTATAAATAATCTGCAAAAAAATCTTTTATTTCAGTTCTCCCAAACCCAAATAAAAAATTTTTGCCAAATGGACATTAGTTGCTTATGTACATAGGTGTGTATTTTGGCCTATATTTGGTCTTATAACTCTGGATCTCATTGACCTATTTTCTTACATTGTAGGCAGGTACTGTTTTCAGGGGGAAAGATCATAGAAAATTTTTATAAAAATTTTTGGCTAAAATTAAAGTTTTTTTAATCAAGATTACATAATTACCAAAAAATTTTATTTAATCACTCCTCCGTAAAAAATTACTATATTTTTCCTTTTTTTAGTTATTTCGTGCTTCAGAAAAAGGTTTAATGGAAGTTGTTTGCAACTAAATTTTTTGAATCAATTGACCTTCAAACCACTATAAAATCATTTGTCCATCTTGCTACATGGTTTGTTGGTAACAAAAAATATTTAGTTTTTTAAATCAAAAAACTTTTTAAAAATTTATTTTAAATTTATAATCATTGCACAAGTTACAATTTAAAAAATGTGAAAATATATATTTTTTTTTTATAGCATTTACTGTTGTATTTCTTGAAAAAAAAATTAGCCAGATATTTTCATCCATTCCTAGAAAATTACAGCTTTGTTTATTATGACAGTAACTGAATTTTTTAAATGATTTTAATAAGTTTTTTTAAATTTATTATCACCACTTAGGGTTACGTCTTAAAAATTAATTTTACTCAAATGCTTCCCCTTGAATATGGGAACTGCCAAAATGAAAAAGAGATTTTTTCACTATTTCAGATTTTAGTGCTCAAAATAATACTTTGTTAAACAGTTAAGTCAGTAAAATAACTTGAAATAAAAAAAAAAAAAATATTTTTTAAAGTTTATTTATTTAATTTTGATTTATTTAAAATTCATTGCCGAGTATTTTAATAATTAAAAAAGCCACCTGATGTCCAAGTTTTCCAAAAGTCAAAAATATGTTTTTGAAACTGTGATGCTATTGATATTGGTTATTACTGTGTTGAGAATGTAAGTAATTTTAAATTAATAAAAAAAATATTATGATAACATTTATAACTCTTTTAAGAATACAAAAGCATAGTCCCATCATTAGTTTTCATTAAGACCACCACAAGTGCAGAAATAATCAATATATTTTTCTTTTGTGCTTGTTTAACTGTATATCCATGTATCATAAAATTAGAAATAAATATTTTTACATTCAAATTAAAAAAAAGTTCATAAATTTGCGTAATGTTTTACAGCTAAAAGAAATTATTTTATCACAAAAGGGTCAAATAGAGCTGAAAGCGATTGAACTGCATAACTTAACCCCCTCTCCCTTTCTCTCCCCCTACCTATCTCCTCCCTTCACCCCCTCTCTGTGTATGTGCACGCGCGTGCATGTATGTGCTTATGTGTGTATGAACCCGCACATGCACATACACATACCAGTCAAGTTATACAGTTCAATCACTAAATCTGTAATTTTTATAATTTTTACAGTATCTGTCTCTAACAAGCCCATAAATCTTATGTTGTTTTATTCTTCTGCTGCAAATCAAGACCACATGTTTTTTATACTAAATTTTGATGTGGTTTGTTACTGTTGATCCAATTAAACCTGTGTTGGAATTTTAAAGGCTGCTCATTAAAGCTTATTGTTGTCAAAGTCAAATTTTTAATTTATATCGTATTTATTCTGACCATAATATCCTCATTTTGAAGCTCTTGTTAAAATAGCCACAGCAGTTAAACATAATTTAATGATTTTGCTTGTGTAATATATTTAACATTTAATGGTATATTTATTCTTTTAGGTTATAGCCTAATTAGAAGGAAGGTTTCAAAAATTTCACTTGATTTACTTATAGGATTTTCCGAAACTGAGACAATGTTAATAGTGAAAGTAGTTGAACTGGTTAAAACTTTAATATATACATAAATTTTGTTTATACTGATAAATTTATATATATATATATTTTTTTTTTTCTATGTTTAAGTATCATATGGAAGTATGCTCTGATAGAATTAAGATTGATCAGTTTAAAATGAAAGTGGGTGATATTGAGTGTCCTGTGAAAAATGAAGTTCCGATTAATATTGAAATGCCAGCTTCTGAAGAAAATTGGGATGATGTAAGCTTTTTTTTTAATTTGTTTTTTAAAATTATTTTATTAAGTTTTTTCAGTTTCCAACCCTTGAGCTTTTTTTAATGTGAATTATTATGGTGTATTGTTTGTCATTCTTTAACTAACAAAGAAAAAAAAGAAAAAAAAAACCGATACCAAAGTTGTTATACTTATTTGTCATCAGTTATTTATTCTTATATAGTGGAAAAATAATGTTGCATGAAAAAAAGAGTTTCAAAAAACCTATATTTTTTTACTTTTTTCTGCTTTCCCATCACCAAAATTACTTCCAAAGAAAATCTTTTGATTTTCTATGTTTATTACGTTAAATAGAAGAAACTAAAAAATAAACTGAAAAATGTAAACCAAAAAAAGTTAAATAAGTTTTTTTTGGGGGGGTAGGGTTGAATTATGAAATTTTTTTGTAATATTATTATTATCTTTTATGACCACATAGGATCAGTTTAGTCAGTCCAATATCCAACTCTCTTTGATGGGATTGTTTGGGCCATACCAAACTTCCAGTACATTTTCATACTGTTATTTGATCTTTGCACCCTTTCTACTGTTGAAAATGTTTGTTTTTTGTGTGAAGCGAATGTTTTTGTCCTTTATTTTCTTATCTAATTTTATCTTATCTGTGGTTTTTTCTGGTCTAAAACCAATTTCATTCAGATCCTATTTTATTTCTCTAATCAATTTGCATCCTGTCTTTATGTTTTTCCAGTTGAGATTGTACTGTACTAGCTGTTGCAGTGTCTTGAATTTTGCATCCTCATGTTCCAAAGAAT
This sequence comes from Zanna intricata, assembly GCA_010016005.3. Lineage (NCBI taxonomy): Eukaryota > Metazoa > Arthropoda > Insecta > Hemiptera > Fulgoridae > Zanna > Zanna intricata. The sequence continues at coordinate 5,019 of JAAAKQ030261676.1, read as the reverse complement.
CGTAGTCTCCTCTTACATATGTTATCAGTCATGGGTTCTAACTCTTTGTACATGACTTTGTTGGACATAATCCACCTTGCCTATCTTTCTGGTACTTTTTATTGATGCAGGTTCTTCAAATTCTTTTTTCAATTTTCTGGAGTCTGTCTTTGATTGTTCATTTAAGTGGAAGGATGTTTTTGTTGCAAATGCCACTTTTGGTTTTTTATAACTGTATTGTAATGTCTAATTTTAGTGTTTATTGGTAGGCATTTTTTATTTTAATTGTACCAGATTAATTTTTGAGCTTTAGGTAGTTTAGGTAGCTTTTTATTTGGATTGAGGTTTTTTCATTTAGGTTGTTTGTTATTATTTTTCGTAGGTATTTAGATGGGGTTACTATTTTGATTTTATTCCAATTTGTCTTTACTTTTCTCAATTGTTTTTTGGGGCATAATTTCTGTCTTTTCGAATAATATTTTGAGTCCAATTTTATTTGCAGTTTTTTGGTTCTAATATCTGCGATTTAATTTTGTCGATATTGTTTGCTGGCATTGCTAAGTTGTCACTGAAACCAAGACATTTTGTTTTGATTTTTTGGCATAATTATACTTTTTGGTGAAAATTTTTGTTCCATTCCCTCATTACCGTATCTAACTAGAGTGTAATTGAATAATAGGGATGAGAGTCCATCGCTTTGGCGCAATCTTGTTTTGATCTCAAATGATTATAAGAGTTTACTTCTGAATTTTACCTTCAGATTAATGAGGGTCAGTTCTATCATGTTTATTAATTTTGTATGTAGTCTGAGTTGCCTTAATTTAATGTCTGCTTCTTTAATTTTTAGCTTTGGATGAAGTCATAAGCTGTCTTGAAATTACATATATTATCACCATGTCTCTTCTTCTTTTCCTGTTGTGATCTAGTATTAGATGGATTTCCATAGGCATGGCTAAAAGTACATTAAAAAAAAAAATAATTTTTTTTTATGATTGATTTACCACTTAACATCAAAATTTATGCATAGAAATAACTGTATTCTTTGTAGCATATAAAAAAACTACCAACCCAAAAAGTTTATATGGAATATTTTATCCCAAAGTGATGGTTCACTGCACTTAACTAGTATGCTAGTGGCAGGGCTTGATCTAAAAGCACCAATACTAAGATGGACGAAAGAATGATGTACGGCATCTAACATCATCAGTGCACAGTATTTCGCACTGAGAGTAGGCGAACAACTGAAATATAAGCGGGAATGAACCGCTTCCTTTATTAAGGAGTATTAAAAACATTACATGATCTATCAGCTCCCCAATTTGTGTTGATAAGAACTAGTAGCATATCTAGCAGTTTGGAACATTTTGCTTTTAATTTTTTGATGTGATTGACCCATGTAACATGGGTGAAAATAGACCTAAAATCTTAATATCACGAGAGATAGCAATTTTCTTTCATTCAGAAAGATTTCTGTTATAAAGGGGTCCCCAAGCGAGAAAAGACTACACATTTTGTTTTCTCAGGTGAAAATGTAAAGCTGGTAACCTTGGACCAAAGTTGGAAGGCGAGATATTATGTTCTGTAGTATTCTCTCTGCTGTTGATTGTTAAATGGAACATAATATATGTGGTGAAATCATCAACAAATAAAGAACATGAAACTAGTGGTTGCACACATTCATTAATACTGTTGATGGCTATCCCAAACAAGGTGGCACTTAATACACTTCCCTTGAGGTACTCCATTCTTCACGTAATGCTATCTGATAAGGAATCTCCAACACAAACATGGAAACCAAAGTTGTTAAGAAACCTCTCTTAAATGCAAGTATACATCCCATTCCCTGATTCCCCATTCTTTAAGGGTATTAAGAATACAATGTTTTCAGGCTGTGTTGTGTGCCTTTTTGATATCAAAGAAGACTGTGACAAGGCACTGGCGGAGTAGGAAAGTGTTTGAATTGCTGCTTCCACTGACACTAAGTGCTCAATAGAAAACGTGCTTGGTGGAAACTGCATTGATCTGGATGTAGAAGGCCATGTCTCTTAAGTACTATGTGAGTATCGTGGTTCACCATACTCTCCATCACTTTGGATGAAATGTTTGTCAAAGAGATAAGTGGGTAGCTTGAGGGATTTGCTTTATCTTTACCAGGTTTAAGTACTGGTACGACAAAGGATTCTGACCAGACTGAAGGGAAAACTTGTGAGGAGAATAGACTGTTACAAATACACAATAGGTATTGTAGCACTGAGTTAGGAAGGTGGGATAGCATACTGAGACAAATGTTAGGTCCAGGAGAGGTGTTATGTGAGTTTTTAAGTGTATGTGATAACTCTTGAATGAAAATGTAGCATTTAATTCACCAACTGAATCACCAATGTTTAACTATAATACTTGCATGTGCAATTTGTATCTCTGAAATTCATCACTGTAAGATGAGGTGAGACTGAACAGAAACAATCTGCCAAGTTACTTGCCACTCCCAAAGGGGGGCTCTGCTGCAGGAGCCCAAGCGGGAAGGGCAACAGGTAGGGTAATCTGCTGCCACAACTTCCAGGGCTGGCCATTGTTATGCCGAGAGGCAATTCCAGCCGCCCCTGGGAAAAACGGGGGGGGGGGCGGTTTTTAGTCGGTAAGAGCCCGACACTACCATCTGTGTTGGGCTACCATCTTTTTACTCCTCCTACGAAACAAAAAAAGAAAAAAGTTACTTGCCATCGCAGAAACTTAAGTTATGAGTTCTCCTTTATGAACAAGTCGGAGAATGGATTGTTTTGGTGATCCGCAGATTGTATGGATCTTTTTCCACACAGACATGGGAATATTGCACGAGATTGTGTCCATTGTCCATGAACTTCATCCAAGACTCTTCTTCCTAGAGTCTAAAAATACCTGTTGACATACCGCTTCAGCCTTACAATACAAGTCCAGATGTTCATTTGTTGGCCTGCCATGTTAAATTTGCATAGTGTCAAATATAGCATTCTGGCAATCATCATTCCACTAAGGAATGGAAGGTTGTCTGGAATTTCTCGTTGTTTGTGGGATATATCTATTAGCGTTTTCAAGAGTGTAAAAGAGGAAATGTGAACAAGGAGAGAACAGTTTAGCACCATCTTTATACTGAGATGGGAAGGCTTTATAAGGTAACTGAATCAATCTGCCTTTTCGATAATCCATCATTGTGTTCTTTTATTCTCCTCGAGTCCATACCAAAAGCAATAATAATTGGCCTGTGGTCACTGCCATGAAAGTCATCACAAACTGACCAGTTAAGATGAGGAAGTAAACTCTGTGAGCATATGGACAGTTCAATGTTTGACAATATACCGGATGATACACCATCCTGTACATTATCTGATGTACTGGATGAACTTATGTGACCCAGTAGACCAGGGTCCAAGCCTTGTCTCATTGTGTTTATTATATTTCTTTTGGAGGAACAGAAAGATGAGCCCCAGGAAATGTGGTGGGCATTGAAGTCTCGAACTATTAATGCCAGTGATGGGATTTGACTGAGGAGATTTGAGCACTGAACTGATTTTATTTCTAGAGCACTGAACTCAGAATTCGGTGAGAGATACAAATTGCAGATATGCAATTTGAAGGGGATAGAGATCTTTACAGCAATGGCAGGAAAAAGGGTAGCTAATGGTATTTTTGTAGCTAGTACCTGTGTTTACACCTGCCTGTGTAGGAAAAGCTTTGAGAACAGGAACTTGGGGAGAGATCTCGCTGTTAGTTTCACTAACTGCAACTAACTACTTTCTGTTCATCTTAGTCAGTTCTGAAATAGTAGCTGTAAGAGAAGCGACTTGATCAGATAACATCTGAACATTTCAGCTCATAGCAGGATCCGCCCTGCTGATTAGCTACATTTGTAGGAGCTTGTTTTGATGTAGCAGTGGTAAATGATACATCTGGTTTAACGAGGTTGTGTGAGTTATCTTTTTATATTCTTTGTCTGCCACCAGAAAAGATAGCTTCTGCTGGGTAGAGATCCTGAGAATTGCCTTTTCTTCCATAAATGGTGAGTAATCTTGAGAGCGGGCTATATGTGAACCACTGCAGTTGGTGTATTTTTCATCTGCTTGCCAGTCAGTGTCATTATGGCTTTCCTAAGCACATCAAGCACAAATCTCTGTTTTTGAGCAAGATGTTGTGTTACCTATCCTTGGCATCTGAAACATTGGCGTGAGTTTGGTATGAATGGTTGTACTCGAACTGACATGTAATCCACTTTAATCTTCTCTGGCCGTACCAGAAGATTAAACATTAGTATAAGAGAAGGTGTTGGTTCTTCTGTTCTGCTCTGCGATTCCATTATAAGTTTCAGATCTGCAACTTCTTGCTTAATGTTTGTCTTGGATAATGTTTGTTTTTACAAACATACATTATATGTATGTATGTTATAATGTTCCTAGTTCATCAGCTGTTTCTTTTACATCAATCTCCTTAGGTCTCTGCAAAAAATTACTCCCCGGCTGGTATTTAAATTTTTGTGGCACTTCGTACTTATGTTTATACACCGCCCACATTAGTAATTTGTAAGGGAGATCAACTCTGTTTGTCATTATGTGTTTCAATTAATATCAATCCATCTCTTAATTTTCTTATATTCTTCGATGAGCCACATGATCCAATTATTATTTTATTGATGGTGAATGGCAAGACATTGTGAATGGAGCTACTTTCCTGAATATTACGTATGACAACGAATCTAATGTTTTTAATGCATAGATGTGTTGCTTCACAGTTAGCTTTTTCAACATTACTAACATCCTCATCAGAAAAAGCTGATCAAGGCCTTTTCACTAGACTGGTTTTGGTAGTTCTTTCAAATAGACCATCAACCATCATAGAATTTCTTGAGGACTAGTAATTCTGTTTCTATAAGTCTTCTTCTTCTTCTTTGGTCATCAATCCTAAGATTGATTGGCAGGAGCTCTCCATGTGAGTTTCTTGTTAGCTTTCCTTTTTAATTCTTCATATGAATTACATCCAATGTCCTCCTTAATCTGTTGCATAAAATTTAGT
>JAAAKQ030261665.1:0-10752 GCA_010016005.3 Zanna intricata | reverse complement strand
ACATATTAAGGCATCCTGGAATAGTCGCTTTGATATTAGAAGGACAGGTAGATGGGAAAAATTGTGCAGGCAGGCAATGTTTGGGATATGTAAAACAAATTTTTAGGGATGTAGGAGGTATACCAAAATGAAACGCCTAGCACTAGATAGGGAATCTTGGAGAGCTGCATCAAACCAGTCAGATGACTGAAGACAAAAAAAATATTCGAATTATATATTAGACCATAACAGCATAATTCAACCATCGCCCAGACTCGATTCATCCTGCAATTTTGTTTCTTTGAGTGAATTTAATTAAAATAAAAATATTATAATTAACCGGAGAAAGCGAATGATACACAGTATGATTACAAATGAAATATACACATTCAATAGCTTATAAAAAATTAAATGGTAATTAAATTAAAAATTAAATGATGTATATGAATACAGTAAATGACATGACTTTACAAGGAACTTTTTAAAGTTTATTTTGTTGTATCTGTTCTGCTGCTAATAACATCGATTGATGTGTCATGTTCCAGTATGGGTCGCTACTGCAGCAGAGAAAGCATTTTGTGTGCTCGATTTAACCAAAACAAATTCGGTTACTGTCGTACAGTGACGTTTCAGAACAAAATACTGTCGATCACCACCGACAAGAAAATCAATCTACGACTGATTGATTTTCTGAAACTTTTTTGAATAAACTGATTGATTTTGAAACTGTTTTGAATAAACAGTTTCAAAATTCAGGATATTTGTGTAAAAGAAAATGTGCTGGAAACCTCCTGTTTCAAAAGAAAAAAAATCGATCGTATTTGTGATGTGTATCAATTGTAGCCCATGCAAATCGACTAGATCAGGAAGTTTAGAATTGAAAATTTCTCAACCGACTGTATGGAAAAATCTGCAGAAACGTTTGAAAATGATTCATTACAAATTACAATCAATACAGAGTTTAAAGGTTGACGATGAAGTCTTACGTACACATTTTTGTACGAAGGTGCAGGAACCGTTCATCGCCTAATCTCCGATAATGAATGTAAGTCTTTACATTGGTGGAAAATTTAATAGACATAATGTAAGAATACAAGGTACAGAAAATCCAAGAAAAAGTTTACAACATACATGATTCCCCTAAAGCGAAAGATTTTTGCACTGTCTCACAGATCTTGTGAAAATATACGAGTCGTTCTTTTTTCACGAAGTGATAATAACCGGAGTAATTTATCCGAATATATTAAGCGAATAGGTAATGCCTTAACTCGAGGAAGATGAACTTTTGAGGATCAAGATCGAGGAAGGGACAACTTTTGTATAAGATGAAGCTCCGCCTCGCTGGCACTTATAGGTAAGAAATTATCTGGGTGAACGCCTTCGCAGACGATATATTGGCCGTGTAACTGAAGAAAACATGGTCTTTAAGCGTTGGCCACCGTGTAGTTCAGATTTAACGCCTTGCGACTACTTTTTGAGGTGTTATGAAAAAGACTAAGTTTTTGTATCGTCCCTTCCTGTTCATATCAACAACTTAAAAAGAATGCATCACAAATGCTGTTGCTACCGTTGACCTGCTTTTCAACTACCATGTTAATATCTGTCGTGTTATAAACGGTGCATGCATTGAACATCTATAAATATAAACATAAAAAATTCTGCTTTATAATTATCTCGACTCTTAAAAAATAAATTTTTAATAAGCTACCGGAAGTGTATAATTCATTTGTAATTATTCTGTAAATTAAATAGTTTGCTGATGATAATGTTAAATCTAAATTTGGGTCTATGATTATGAATTATATTATAATTGTTGGGTTGGCAGGAACTTAGTTCCCTATTGAAAATTGTTTATAATGTTCTTAATACTTAACCAATTTTCATTAAAAAAAAAAGAATTTTGTTCCTTACATTGGTAGAATTTATTACATGATATCTCATTTATGTCATTGCAGATATCAGTGATGGACCATGGCGCAATGTCTAACCTTGCGTGAACGGGCTCAACTGGCATTCCGGTACGAAGTATGGAGATCCGTGGTACAAGTACAGAGATGGAGGCGAAGGGTGAAAGGACCTCGTGCCTCGGTTGATGCAAAGACCGTAAGGAATTGCCACTCGAAGCTAATGGACCTAAAGGTCACAGTGCAGTGCAGCATGACATCTACGAAAGTTGTGGGTCCATATCTCATTCGGGACACAATGAATGCAGAACGGTTCCTTGATATGCTTGAAGACTATTTTCACGGTATTTTACATTCACATGGGACAATTACAATGACCTAATCTTTATGCAAGATGGGGCACCACTTTACCTTGCAAGTCCTGTCCATGGGTGTCTTGACACTCATTTTCCAAGACGCTGGTTGGGATTTGTGGATTCCTTCAATGACTAGCAAGGAGTCAAGCCTAACCCCTATGACTTCTTCCTCTGGGGTCTTCCTCCAAAGGAAGAAAGAGTAAGTTTATTGCATAAAACCAAAAATTTGTGATTAATTGGAGGAACGAATTCACTCCTTGGAATCGCTTGGAATCCCTAGTTCTTGGAAACGTATTGTTGGATTATCTGCAAAAATCTGTCACAAACATCCCCATCAGTTTTCGGAAACTGGTGGATAATGGTGGTGCTTATATAAAATTTTTGCAAAATATAACAATTCTACCATTGCAAAAAACAAAATGTTTTTTGTTTCATGAAAATTAATTAAGTATTAAAAATGTTATAAACAGTTTTCAGTAGGTAGTTAATTCCTGTTCACAATTACCATAGTAGTGTAGAATTTTTATGGTAGTTGTTTAAGACAAAGATTTAGGGAGCTTATTTTAGATTGTTCTGCATTATTATTTTATTTTGAGAGCTTATTTTAGATTATCGGCTGCCATGATATTTGTGATTACCATAAAGTATTACTTCAGAGGATGAATAAGGATGATGTGAATGAAGTATAGTCTTCTACAATCTTAGGTCAACCACTCCCAAGAAGTGTGGTTAATTGAAACCCAACCTCCAAAGAACACCGGTATCCACGATCTAATATTCAAATCCATATAAAAGAAACTTCCTTTACTAGGATTTAAACCTTAGAAATCTCAACTTCGAAATCAGTTGATTTGCGATGTTGTGTTAACTACTAGACTAGCCGGGTAGGCTACTGTATTGAGTCCTGAAAATTGATATGTTACTGCAGTTATTAAAGGATCTAGAGTCCTTTTAAAAGAATTAGTAATTTAAACATTCCTTCCTTTTGAAATAGTAAGTACTTTGATGTGTAGATGGCAGCACTGTTCTTCACAATGCTTTTGACGAGTGTAATGGCTACTAGATAGTCTTTTATGAAATCACTGTGTTGCTAATATTAAAACAATTAAGATGAGTTCCATTACTTAGAAACACTACTTTCTTCAAGGATGGGTAAGTATGGTTAAATTTTCCAATTTTTATACCATAATTTTAAATAAGTTGTGAATGTATCCATAAATCAATTAAACATGTTTTTACAATTTTCATATCATGTATTATCAAGATTAAAAATGTATTCTTTTAAAAGTACATAACAAATAAGTCCATAACAAACATAAAAGAACATGTATGTTCTTTTAAAAAGTAGATTCCAGTTATATAGATGCTTATAAAATCATGTACTTTTAAAAAAACATTTGATCTCAGTTAAGTCAATGCACTAAGATAACAATTAGGAAAATTAATAATTTTTAATTTTAATTTCTGGCTTTTCACTGTTTTATTGAAAAATAATGTAATATATTGTATATACTATAGTTACATCATGTTTTTATTATGTAATTTATTGTCTTTCTTTTTGTTTCTTCTAGCAATTGATGAAGAAATAAATAGAATATTATTAGAGGATTTGAATTTATCAGATATTCAAGGATTTTCAGATAACAATGAAGAAGACAATATCATTCTAAACCTCAGTTTATTAAATTTTCATTTCAGTAACGTAGTGATGATCCAGATTTTGATTTTCCAGTAAGAGTGATTCTGATGATAAAAGACAATCCATTTCTAAGAAGTTAAAGATCTGTAATTTTTAATGGTTGTTAAATAATTTTTACAGATTTATTATTGTATGGGTTTATTAGTAAACTAATTCATAAAAGTAATTGTTTCAGATGTCAGGTAACAAAAACCCTTAGCTGAAAAATATTAAAAAGAGAAAAGTAACAAAAAAAGATGTTAACAACAATTCAGTTCAAGATATTTGGATTAATAAAATGTTTAACCTTGGACCTATTCAGTTACTGGAACCAGCATACCCAATAAATGATAGTGAAATATGGGAATACTTCCAATTCATTACCAGTACATTGATAATGAAATACTAAATTTTTATAGTTTCCAAAGCAAATCAAACAGCAGTATCTGTAACAGGTAAGAGTTTAAATTTAAATTAAAAGAAATTAAAAATCTGGATCGGAGCAAACTTTGTAATGGCATCATTACAATTTCCAAAGTTAAGGATGTACTGGGAAAGAACATGGAGAATTAATATCATTTCTGATACTATATCAACAGACAAATTTTTCCAAATAAGATCTTCATTAAAAATAGTTTTTGATAAACATTAGTCATTGATAAACAAGAAAGAAAGAAAGAAGGTTAGACTGTGAAAAGTTAGATAAAATAAAGTCTGATTGCATGAAACAAATTAAAAATCAGGAATTGTGTGTCGATGAAATGATTTTGTCCTTCAGTGGAACTTGTGGTATGAAACAATTTGTGCCAAATATACCTAATCCAATCAGGCGAAAAGTTTTTGTTCTAGCAAACCCAACCCATTCAAATGGGTTCTATCACAAATCACAAATGGATTCTAGCAAACCATTTGTGATTTTAGGATATATCAAGGTGGGGTACCTTTCCTGAAGAAGTCAAACAGAGGTTTGGTCTTGGGGCATCTGCAGTTTTACATCTGTCTTGCTCAGTAGTGCCTGACCATATATTATATTTCGATTGGTACTATTCAAGTGTTAAACTAGCTGAACAGTTACTACTTTGCTGCATTATGTGTACCGCACACATTAACCCACCGGGTTGGTCCAGTGGAAAATACGACATTGCAAATCAGCTGATTTTGAAGTCGAGAGTTCTGAAGTTTAAATCCTAGTAAAGATAAAAATTTTTATACGGATTTGAATACTAGATCGTGGATACTGGTGTTCTTTGGTGGTTGGGTTTTAATTAACCACACTTCTCTGGAGTGGTTGATCTGGGATTGTATAAGACTACACTTCATTCACATTCACACATATCATCTTCATTCATCTTCTGAAGTAATACCTTAACAGTAGTTCTGGAGGCTAAACAAATAAAAGAGGGCATTATGTATACTGGCACTATTATGAACGATCATCTTTGAAAAGAGATATCACTTGAATCTGATAGTAATTTAAAGCATAAGGGAAGAGGAAGCTATCATATCAAAATTAGTAATGATGGAAAATGCTCACAAATCCGACTCTCAAGTAGATAAAGTTAAAAGATGGTCAAAAACTGACAATAAATTTATATTTTTTAAACAGCTTCAAGTAATAAAATCATACAATAAAAATATGGATGGAGTTGATTTAGCTGACCATATGCTATTCTACTGTCCTTCCATCGGACCAAAAAATGGATCTTCAAAGTGATCTCCACATCTTAGATTGGCGGTATTTGGTATTCATGGCTGCAGTACAAAGGAGAAATGAATAAGAAAATCGTTCCACAAAAAAATATTGTGCAACTGCGTTCATATAAAATGGAATATGGGAAAAACTTTTGAAAGAAAATGATATAGAAGAAACTCAGGCGGAATCAAAGGAAGAAGATGTGGATTCTACAGAAAGTTAGAGAAAAAATGGATTGCCCTTTACTTTAATTATTAGAAGAAAGCAAGGCAATCATTTGCCTGTAACAGGAATTGAATAGCAAAGGTGCTGTAAACCAAATTGTCCAATGAAAACATCTGTTAAATGCCTCAAGTTGCAATGTGTATTTTTGTTTATCAGCTAAACGTCATTGCTATTTAAAATTCCATGAACAACCTAATTAATAAATATTGAATTACTGCAGTTTTTATAAACAATTTTTTTATTTCATTTCTTATTAGTTGTATTATATTTTGTATTAAATGTTGCTTCACTAGTTTTTAATAATATTAATTTAAAGTTTTAATATTGATAGAATTCTTACATATTTTATAAATATTACAATTTCTTATTACCTGTAATTTAATATTAAAATTCTTTTTGCATAGCTAATATGATTTTTTTTTTTTAAATAATTACTATACTTTATCAACCTTACCATGCATATACTAGCGACCTGTTCTATTAAAAGCGCATAATTTTTCATGGTAGTTATGTAACGCAGAACCTGATGGTTAAGAACCTGGTGGTTATGTAACCTTTTAAAAGAACGTAAATTACCTGGTTTTCACAAATAATTTTTTAATTTCCTGATAACATTTACAAACTATTTAAGAAAGCAAACTGTTTGTAGTTGAAAAAACGATAAAAAAATTTTTTTCAGGTCCCAAGGAGTATAAAATTTTTGTTCTTTTGAAAGTACCACAGATCTCAATGACTAAAAAATATTTTTTATTTGGGTCTCAGGAAGTTATAAGTATACAAAGTAATGGACAGCCATAAGTATGGGTGATAATAATTACCGTTATTAAATTATTATTTTATTGATCAGTTATTTTTTGTATCTTTTTCAGTAAATAATGACGATAACTAGTCATTATTCGTGTTACTCGTTTTGGATAAGTTTCTCAACTCGGTTTTCTTTCACGTTTCAAACATAACGCATGCGCATCGCGGTTGAAGAACAAGTTTCATTCCTAATTCTAGTCGTACCGTAAGTATAGCATATGCAAAAAAAGGAATTGCGTGCGCTGATCACTATGGCGTTGAGCTGGAAAGATTATATTATAAGAATTGGACTTATCGGTTTATTATTTTTAGGTATACCTATAAATATAAATAAACCACATCAATCGGAGAACCACTTATTATTTCAGTCGTATATGAAAAAGTTTAATAAATCTTACAACAAAGGTTCCGATGAATATGAAAAACGATATCAAAATTTTCAGGTAAGTAAGGTTATGTAATTGTTTTTGTTTGTGTTTTGTAACAACACTTTACGTTCGTAAATCTCGTTCGTAAATCTAATATTAATTAACATTATAAACCTAACATCAATTATAGTTACAAACTACTAAAATTTCAAACCTCCTAAATGAATTGTTATTGTTTTTTAAACTTAAACATTACTTTGCACGTGTATTTGCTGTTACATAACATTTTCAAATTTACAAATTATTATAAAGTTGTGATTATTACTTTCGATTAATACCTATTTGTAATTTATATAAATCAGAAATTCCTTCTGAAGAAAAAACGGTTAAAATAAGCCAGATTTTTTCCAGTAATTAACTGAAAAGAAAAAAAATGAAATTGTATTCCATTTAAATAATTTCTGCGGAAACTTATTTTTATATATTAGAGAATTTAAATTATTGTCCTCTATTTTGTTGAATTATAATGACTGCATTTTATGTTGCTTCATTTTTCTTTCAGAAATCACTAGATACGATACAAGAATTAAATGCAAAACGTCAAAATGAAGATAGTGCTATATATGGTTTAACTGCCTTTTCTGACTTATCCAGGGATGAATTTACACATCATCATTTACGAAGTGATTTGCATAATAGATTAAGAAAACATACAGATCATCGTGTTACTTCATCAATGTATGAACATGATAACTATAGACATCATCGGAATCATATATCCAAAAGAGATATATCTGGTATACCAGACAAAGTTGATTGGTATGTATGTTAAAAATATTTCTTTATCTTATTATTTCAGTTTAAACTAGTTCAAGATTTTTATACTATTTCTATTACTCAGATTGAAAATTTGTTTGTTAAAAAGATTTCAACTAAGTAGCTGCTAGGCAAATATTTTAGATGGCATGGCTTTACCTAATAACCACCTTGGCTCTAGTTTGGCTTTTTTGCACCCTCCAAGAAAGAAACTGATCAGACAAGCTCATACCAGCGTTGTTACCCTGCTAAGGGAGTGTTTGGCTCATTGGGTGTCAGGTGGTTTAGTGAGCGCCAAAAATTCTGTTTTATTTTGAAATTTTAGTTATACTAGAAGATTTTCAGCCAAAACAGTAAACTACCACAATGGATAAATTCTTTTTCTCATCATCTATCCCATTTCATTATTCATCCCTTCTTCATATCTAATGATATCTAATCAAAAAATTACTAAACTTTTTTCCCTGGTGCTTTAGAGATATTTTGTGGTTAGCGTTACTGTGTAGCATAGGAACTAACAAACAGTCTCCCACCATCTATGACATTAGTTTTTATGTTGTGTCCATCAAAGCAGGTATTGTTTGATGCCTTTTGTGATGAGCAACAAGCACAAAGAATTATAGAGAAAGAACTGCAGTTTGAGTTAATCTTGCCAAAGAGTTTACTAAAACACAAGATGATTCAGAGCCTTCTGAAAAGTAACCACACACAAATGCTATGAGTGGATTAGGTGTTTTAAATATGGTTGACTATGGTTCAGACAACTAAAGATGATCTTCATCCAGGAAGACTTCGACATCAGATGACATGTTCTATGTTACCCAAATAAATAATTTGGTGAGATCAAGTTATTTTTAATCTTTTCTGTGCTTGCAGATGAGATAGGAATTTTAGCGAGTATGGTCACAAAAATTAGGAATGCATCGTACCACTGCCAGGTTTGTTCTGAAACAGATAATTGTGTAGAGATCTTTAGGAACTTTTGAATTGTGCAAATTATGAAATCTTGTCAGCAGTAATAACCAACGATGAGAGATTGGTGTCTGGGTTTATTTTGGAATAAAATTCTCAAGTCATCACAGTGAGTCAGAAAATCATCACAAAGATTAAAAAAAGTGGGATAAAATGTCATTCTAACATAAAGTTGATGATAGTTTTTTTTATGTCGAGGGTTTTTTTTTTGTTCACTATGAGTTTCTACTGCAGTGTAGAAAGTTAACCACAACTATTATTTAGAAATCTGATGTGTTCTTAAAAATGTTAGGAAGAGACATGAACTTTCTTTGGCTTGATAAATCATGGTTTCTTAGCATTGCTAACTGCTAACTTCTGAGATTTTTACTGAAATTTGCTCATTGTCATCACTTACCTGACCTAGCCCATGCTGACTTCTTATTTTGTCCAGAATTAAAATAGTTATATAAAGAACAGATTTAAGGCAATAAAATCCATAAAAGAAAAATTGCAGTATGCTCTGAAAGCTGTTTTGAAAAGTGTGTTCCTAAGCTTTTTTTTCAAAATGTTAGGGACATTGCAAAAAGTGTTTACAACGGGAAGGAGTAGTTTGATAGAAATTAATTGTTCTATTTTTTTTTTTTTTTTAAAAGTTAGGTTATTTTTTTAACAGACCTTGTATATGCTCTCCAGTAGCTGCTGAAGTGCGTATTGGGAAATTCCAGACTCCTGATCACCATAAAAAATTAAATATTCTTTAAATTCAATTAGATTGTTGTATTTTTGTAAAAATCCCATTATTTAACTTAGTTGAATGAATACATTTTACTAAAAGCACCATTCAAAATGATTCCTCTTGTTTTAATTGTGTAAAAGAAGTTTATCTAGTAGCCCATTGTAAGTTTATTTCCAAGTAAAGATTTTGATAACTTTCAACCAATAGCCATAATAAGTACCAATGCTACATTAATATACATAACATCCGTAAGTAAACATCTGCAGTATATTCATCAATTTATAAATAATTGTAGAAACTTAATGGTTCTGCCATAATCCTTATCTGTTAGTAACACAAAAAATATCTTCACTACTAAAAAATAAAAGTAAAGTGCAGTGACTTAAATAAAAGACTATTTATTTCTGCTGGAATCTCAGAAAGATGTTATACTGGAAAATAAGCTAGTAACAATTAATTTTGATAATTAAGAAGTTATTATCTACACTGGCAATTTAAATTGTTTAGGTTATCATGTAATGGTATTTAGATAATCTTGTTATTCAAAGTCTTTTCACATAAAAATTTTAAATTGATATGGAAAATTTAAATTTCCCACATGATTTGGAATTGGCCAGAAAATTTTTCCTCATGATTTGAGTATTTGAAATTTAATTGGTCAGAAAATTGGTGAAAACGAGATGTAAAAAGTAGATTTAAATTACCCTTTTGACTTTACATATAGTTGTCTTTTGAAACACATTAATGAAATGCTAAGCTTGTCATCATTATTAAATATTTATTATGATTAATAGATATATGCTTACATATATTCCTGTGTGAAATAAAATATATTCTCTTAATTTCTATTCTTTGATTTTTTGAGGTCAAGACTTCACAGTAATTTTACTTTTTAGTACTGACTGCAGAAAAATATCATCTTTGACATTTTGAGGGATAATATTCTCTCTCAAAAAGTTACAATAAGTCTTCATATAAAAACATACTATCAAATAATTGTTTGCTCCCAAAAGTAAAGTCCTATAGACTAATATTTAATGAGAAAATAAAAATATTAACTTATCCTTGTATTTATATTTATGAATGTACAGTCTTTTCTAAAAAGAATAGTCACTTACTTTACTTTTATTACAATATTCACCTCTTTCAAACCAGTCAGTATAACTTCTTTCTTTGTCTGTTTAGCCTCCGGAACTACTGTAAGGTATTACTTCAGAGGATGAATGAGGATGATGTGTA
>JAAAKQ030261654.1:0-10752 GCA_010016005.3 Zanna intricata | reverse complement strand
GAAACGACTGGCACTGGATAGGGAATCTTGGAGAGCTGCATCAAACCAGTCAAATGACTGAAGACAAAAAAAAATTTGTAATATAAGCTGATTAATTTTTTTTGTAAAATTTTTCAATTTTTCAAATTTTTTTCAGTTTTATCTGGTAAAAATTTTGTATTGTATAAAATATTAATTTTATACAATACATTATTATTCTGTAATATGATTATTTAATCTGTAATATAATTTATTTATTGTATTAGTATTATATCCATTCGTACGGGCAATATATTTAATTATTTAAATTTATTTATTTATCGTATTTTAAATATTGTATTACTCTAAATAATAGTGCATTATAAATAGCCATCTTTTGTGACCGTCAATGAAATGATTTGAATTAGTTTTAATACCCTTTTAATCTTGTTGATTCTGATACTAATATTTGCGCACAAAATGTAAAAACAAGCCGAGAGCTATTTTGAATTTTTCAAGCAGAATATGTTCGTAAGCGTTATGGATCCGTTATTTTTAGTGAAATTTCAATTTAAAAATATTTAAACTCTGTGATAAATCGTGAATAGTATTATTTCTAACCATATAAGTTTAAAAAAGAATAAAAGAAATGACTAGTGACAGTCCATTAACATTTAATTACTTTGTATTTTCCTTTTTACGGTGTATAAAGAACGGTGGCAAACAATTTAAGAACAATTTTTCCGTTCGCATTTATCTTGATAATTATAATTGCAATTAAACTTTTTTTTTATGAAGATTATCAAACCTGTCCGGGATTTGAATCCAGAAATTTCGAGTGAAATCATAACAGCCATTATTACACCCTAAAAAAAATCGGCTTGTAGTAGCTTCTAATTTTTTAATTTTTGTTTAGATTTTAAAACATGAAGCGAGATGTCAGCTGAAAAACAACATCAATAAATAATATTTTTGGCACCGTCGACCGATTAAAAATCGATTTGATCTCCGAGTATTTCTTGTAATGTTCAATTATCGATTACTAAAATAATTTGAAAAAAAAATAACATTTTTTCTTATACATCAACTGAACTTTTCAGTTGTAAAAAATGTCAAAATTTAGTTCATTAATTTCCAGCAGTACATTTTCGGTTTTTTTTTTATTTCATACAATAATATGCAGTGATAATTATAAATACAAAAATTCCTTTTTGCCTAAAACTTTTCTTTTTTATAAATCTAAGATACTTTATAAGATTTAAACTTGTTTAAAGAAAGTTTACATCGATCGCCGGTCGATTGTTATAACTAATCTATTAAAAAATATTAAATGAATATTAGAAATAAAACGTTTGAATACGTCCTGAAGGAATGTTCTTTGGAGATTGTTTAATGATGATCGACGTCAGTTTTTTTTTAAAAACTTAAAAAAATAAAATAATAGGTATTAAGGAAAATTTTTGGTTCTATAAAGGAAGACAAATTTAAGGTATAAACTCTGTGTCCAAAAAATGGTGAAGTAGAAATTAAAGAAAAACATGTATCAGAACAGATAATAGCCGTATTCTAAGGATGAGTGATCAAAGAAACCTCATGAAAATCTTACTCTTTTATCTTAAAAGTTAAACTAAAATTGGTATATTGTTATAAAGTTAAGAAGACTTTTAAAGGAAGATCATAAATTTAACCTTAAAAAAAATCGGAAATTAATGAAGAAACATTTTTTAAAAATTAAGAAGAGAGGGTTTTTTTAAAAATAAAAAAAACCAAAACAAAAAAGATAGTGACCGAAGACTTCAAAAAAGGCTGATAAAATACTATCATGAAGAAGAAACACAAAAAAAGTGTTAATTTGATCCATATTTGGAAAAACGGAAAAATAAATTAAAGAAAACTTGGTAAAAAGAATAATTACCGTTTCATGTACTCGCACCGACATCCATTCGGTTTTCCGTACAAAACCGAAGGGACTTAGGATCCCAAACATTTCAAGAGTACTGATGATACCAAGATTAGAATCACTGCTAGTGGTCTCGCCTACAAATAATAAAAAAAAAAAAAAAAAAGGTTACGTTAACAGTCAACAGTCTCTATAGGTGATCATCAGTAAATTAGGACTAAGATTTATTGTACATTTAGGTTTATAGAGACAGATGTTTATTCATAACATCTCATCAATAAAATTTGTTTGTTCGTTCTTTACCTAGTATCTTTAACAATATTTTGTATTTATTTATTTTTAACAATGAAACTTTCTGGTTAATTTCCGGCGAGTGTAGTGCGTTGCGGTGTATCGTTTGTTTACAGTGAAGGAGTTGTAGTCCATAAATTAGATTAAATCCTTACCAGATGCGGTTTTACGGTTTGTTCCTTTGTAATGTTTACGTGACAGGAAATATTTTTACTGCATGTTTGATTTTATTGTTAAACGTAAGAGGAACCGACTTCACGGATAGAGTGGGGCGCTAGAGAATAAAGCGTACGCGTATTATTATACTATACTTATATACGTGAGGGAAAGGGTCACGCGTGGGTACATAACACGCCATTAGTCACTACGCTGGTTTATGTGAACACCAGCTAAGTAGCAGGGTCTCGCTATATAAACTAATCCGGTTCCATATATAGATTTTGTATTTTTAATTGGAAAGAAGGAGGTAGATGGTGTCGTCTGTATTTTTTTCTTTTTTTTATTAGTATATTTTTTCATTCCGTTCCCTTCACATTCGTTATGTTATCTTGTTATTCTTCTTCTACTTCTTACGAATAATACATGGCAAACGGTTGTATATTATTATTATTATTGTTATGTAAATATCTCTCGATATTAAATTGAAATAAATTATGTACTACGTTGAATAGATTCTGTTAATATTATTAGTAAATACATTACGATCTGTAAATGGATGAAGCATTTAACTCTTCTAAAAGCTGCTACTACAGTTCTAATTTGTGGAATAGAGAATTAGGAGTAATATATTTCTTCCTTTTTTCATGCTATACGCTTATATAGAATTATCATATACGATAGTCATTTTATATGAGTATTAAGTAGTAAAGGTTTTGTTATTCGTGTCAAAGTTTTCTACGGTTAAGGACAAGTTCATAAGAACGTTTTATATGTATATATAGTTTGTTGCCAATATTGTTTCTATTATTAGGTGTAATTATCATTTCTTTTTCAATCCTATTTGTTTAGTAATGTTTCTTTTTTCTCCTCAGACACTTCACTTCATATACAATAAGGTTAAAGTTCACATATATATATATATATAAACATAATCCTAAATATAAAAATCTTTCCAGTAACTTACTCTCTAATATAAAACGGGAACAACTTGCGTCGAATAAATCTTTAATCGAAACAAATCTTATAATAAAAAAAAATTGTAATTAGTAATAAATTTTATTGTTTCTAAGAAAGCTTATCTGTCACAAAACCCTCGAAGAATTTAAAATAGACTCAAAAACAAACAAAATTATGAAAAAAACGTTAACAAACAGAGAATCAAAAGTAAAATTTTTAGAATTTTCAGAAAAAATTTTTAAAATTTAAATCTGAATTCACACAAGAAGATCGATTGTCTCCGATTCTCTTTAACTACCCTGTAGAAAAAGTTATAAGAGAATGCGTAAAGAGACTTATAAAAAGTGAAAACTCATATTTATAAATATATTAGCAGACGATATTGTAGTTTTTTATAAGAAAAGTATAGAAGAAGTGAAACTAAAAATTCAAAAACTAGATGAATGTTTAAATAAAACCGGTTTACAGATTTCCAATGAAAAACAGGAATGATTTTCCCTTGACAAAGAGAAAAAAAAATTCAAATCGTTAAAATTTCCGATAATAAAGAAATAAATAAGTGTCCACAAATTTAAATATCCCTGATAGATCGTTATACCAAATATAATTGAAAAATATAACACTCAGAGTACAAGAATATTGATATCGCTTGTCACTCGAGAAGAACATTTTCAAAAAAAAAATTCTGTATATAATTCAAGAATTTTATTTATTTTTTCTGTTTAACCACCATAAGGTACTACTTACTACATAGGATGAAGATAGTTATACTATTATCATATAGGATACTACTACCACATAGGATATATAACCTTATATATTTGCTTTCATTTTAAAATTGACAGTAATCGATGGTTACAGTACGATTTCACGGGAGGCAATCTTGATGGTTGTAAGCGTGAAACCGACAGATTTGATTGCGTCTGAGAAGGAACAGCGTTACGTTGCTAAGAAGTCTGGTGAGTTGACTTCAGGGAAACTACGGGAAATTGAACAACATGGCAATACTTTGTGGAAGGCCAGATGAGATGAAACAGAGAGTGAGAGTTATACGCATGATCTCTTGATGAACAAAGAACACCAGTATCCTCGATCTAGTATTCAGATCCATATAAACGTAACTACCTTTACTAGGATTTGAACCATAACTCTCGACTTCTAAATCAGCTGATTTACGATGAAGAATTTAACCACTAGACCAATCCGGTGGGTTTCTTCCTTAACGCTCTTTCTCTTTCTTTTCTCTCTCTTTTTCTGTTTAGCCTCCGCAACTACCGTAAGGTGTTACTTCAAAGGATGATTGAGGATGATATGTATGAATGTGAATGAAGCTAAGTTTAACTTTTCGCACGGCAGTCTTTCCTACTTATTAAATGCCCGCTTACTTCTTGTTTTAATTTTTACCGGTCAAGCCTAGGCTATCTGAAAGCTGTGGTCGAAGAGGGAAGGGAAAACTAGGCGATGGGAAAATATGGTGTAGGAATTAAAAACGAAAGAGGAGAAAGACGGTTAGATTCTGCACGGAAAAAGAATCGCTACTAAGGATTCCCCGTGCAACTTTAACGCAGCGGTTTTCTGTTGCTTTTAGCATCTTAATGCCATTTTCGGTACGGTTTCTCCGTCTTCAAGAGCGATTTCTCACTCCCCGGACGATAGACTGCCCTGCTTTCTACCCGCTCATCCACCCTCCGCAAAGGTCGGTAGTACTTGTTAGAAGGGTGGTCGCTTATACCGTTGATACCTCGGTAGCTCGTCTCTGAAAACAGGGTGCGTCTTGCAGCCCTCCGTGCTACCACGCATGAAGGTGAGGTTGACATTTGTATGAGAAAGGGTTTTTTAGACGCATCTCACATCTTACACTCCACCGTTATAAAAAAGTCAAAAATTAAAAACTATGACAAATATCCATCCGCTTTGTTTAATTTTATTTAAAATTTAATTTCATCAGTGCCCCAAAGTTCAGGCCGACACAAGTACATACATATAGAAATTTCTATATCGTTTTTTTTTTTTGACAGAGGTTCTTCAAACTTCAGCAAACGTCAGCTTAGACGTCTTCAAACGTAGAGGTAAAAAGTTTGTTACCTTATATTTTGGTCCGCCGCTATACTTTACCTTCGTTGCAGAAGCGATAAAGATATAATCGGGAAAGTAAAAATTAAATATTGAAATTTTTTTTTTAACAATTCAATGTTGTATATAAATGTTTGTATTTATAAATTTTATTTTTTTTACGCGGTATGAAATCTTGAAATAAATTTTATTTATTTTTAACGTATCCTTTTACGTATTATTTCTTCGTATATGTATAAAATAAACCTATTATAATTCAAAACATCATTTCATTTAGTAAATACTATTGTTGTGCTTTTGACAGTTGAACGCAATTTCATAACGCTTATCTCTAAATGCATTATAATTCGGCTAATGCATCATTGCGGTATAAACTCGTGCTCTCAAAGCTTTTGCTCTCTTCTGTTTCTCTTCAATCGTTTAGTTCAATACATCAGTATATTATAAATGTATTCTGATAACTAGTAATCACTTAACTAATCATGTTGAATAGTGTGTTGCATTAGCGTAATACTCCGAGATAGTCGATTAGTTATTAATCTGTAATCTGCGATACATTTTTCTTTAATATATGCTTTTATAGTTATTACGTTGATATTCTACATAAATATAGTTATTTTTGTACAATATGACATTACGCCGATCGAAATTTAGTTATAGTATTAGAGAACAAACGAGAAATTTTATTTGTTCTGCATTTTAATACACACACGTTAAGGAATGACTTAGGGTTAATAATACTTAAGCCGTAAAATCCTTGTCGAATCTCTTTAGGGTAACCTTTAATAAAAATTGCTGGAAAATATTGATGTAAAAAAAAAATAATAAATGAAAGTAGCATAAGGAATATAAGAAGTGATATAACAAAACAAAAAAAACAAAAATGGATTCGCTGGCTTACAGGGTTTTGATCCTGACATTAAACATTAGTAAATTTCTACGGCTATGTTAATTAGTTATGGAGAAAAAACAAAAAATAATTTAAACAATTTTTTTTTTTTTGGTGAAAGTGTTTTTAAATATGCAAAATATAGAAAAGAAAAGACTATATATATATATATATATGTGCATATATATATATGTATATGCATATATATATATACAGAAAAAAAAATTAAAAGAGGAAAAATCTTGAAGAAATTCAATATATACGAGATCGTATACAGTCGCTGATATTTAAAAAATCATTTGTAACTTCCATAAAAAAAAATTTCTTGTAGAAATGTAAAAAATATTTTAGATTAAATATTAGTTTTTCACGTCATTATTAAATAATTTTATTTTTTTTTTAAATAATGGGGAAAATGTTTTTGAGATTAGTAATATTTATTACGTATTAATATAATATTTTGATACACAGATATTAAATTTCCTGAAACACGGGAACAGAAGAGTTTTATTCATTTTATTTTTTTATTGTGGACGTTGTAATCTGTTCAATTAGCGAATCGTAAGAAACACTTCCTCAAGGCCCGACAAGATAAGAATACTATGTACGAAACGTAAACGAGATAAATTCTTGTAAAGACTCTGCCAGACCGTTTCTGAGACGCGTGGTTAATTGAACTTTAACCGTCGAAGTACACCGGTATCCGTTCAGCAATATTATCTGTATAAAACCGACAAACTTTTACTAAGATTTGAACCTCAGAACCTTTGACTTCGAAAATAAGGTGTTATAAACTGATTTCCGACGTTACACCGGAACAGTTAAACCGGTCCGATGCGCTTTACGTACATGTTAGAAAAAACACTTCTACAAGCATCGCAAACGCTTATTTTAGCATTATACGGAGAAAATGGAAAGCGGCTGATAATTTAGATCGATTCGCTGCAACATTTTCCGCTACAAGTCGGTTGTTTTAATCTTATTTCGTTCGTATCAAGAAGTACGGTGCGTCGGTTTGACGGCAGATGTCAGCGGATTCCTAACGCTGACATCTTCTTCACCCTACGGAGCATCTGAAAACAGAGTATCCAGAAACGCCTGGTAAGTCGTCAAAGATGTTAAAGTGTAGTCTTGACTACCAAACCCGCATCGAACACTGGACAGTAGTGCAATAGCTTTGGTCGGTAACATGATTTTGTGGTGCAAGGTCTTGCGGCGCAACTAGCGCATGGAATCATGCCACGCTTTGATTCTGGCTTCTTGGATGGCATGATCGTACTCGTCGCGGGCATGCCGCTAGATCCGCAGATACTCAGCGTACGTCATCGACGATAATCCCCGTTAGGGGGAGCCGCTGATATCTTCTCCTCGCCGACCTAACTCTTGCGCGCAGCACGCTAAGGTCAGAGGATCACCACTTTTTCCCGAGTTTCAGCCTGCGACTGACAGACGGTCTCTCGGATGCGAAGGTCATGATGGCATCGGGCGCTCGCAGATCAGCGGACTGGCCACCGCACAGAGGTACATCCGTTGGCTAAGGCCGCTGTAGGACCCTGTCGCTAGAAGGGCCGACCGAATCGTTCAGCCGTAAATTCCACCTCCTCTCTGTGCTCCGTGCACCATTCCAACCCCTGTAATGCAGCTGTACACTCGCGCCGCAGCCTGTCCTGGTCTAGGTCCCTTAGTTTATAGCGATCCGAATCTGGAGCTCTTAGACTTCCTCTGGAAGCTTCATCCCATAGGTTATAAGCATATGATATCTCACACTTTCTTTCATTATCTTTCTTTTTTTAATAAATTCATTGAAAAGAATTTAAAAATTGATACGAGAAAATGTAACGCGATGTAAGAAGTGTATAACGCGATGTAATTAAAAGGTGAATTTAGTATAAATCGCGTAAAGATAGATTTATAGGACTATTATTTACTGTTAGAAAAAAATAGATTTCTTTTTAATTTTCTATCTAACAGAACAGAAGAGTAATTCTTTGTCGATTTGTAGCGTTTTTATTTTATACTGTTTCAAGTATAGTTTATAAAAGCGTTACAATTAAATAATTCAAGCGAAAATTTCAATTGTCGTGCATCAAGGTACAATATGAAGTAATGAAATGTAATATGCTATTAACAGTCTTTTCTAGTTAATATACGTATCTATTGTGTTATTACGATTCATTATTATAATTTTTAAAGTGTAAAACTTTATGAAATAGAATGCGAAATTTTTTGCGATTCTTCTCTGCTGTATTCTTCCTTCCCTTCTATTCCTTTTGATCGAACTATATTACTCTCGATTATTATTTTAAGCGAGGTTTTTTTAATCGTAAGCGCGTTTAAAAAAAAGTACTTCAAAAAGGGGGAAAAAGAAAAAAGACAATAGAATATACTTGGCGGTTAATTGAAATAGGGGGGATTTGTCTCTCAAATACTAAAACTCGTTTGTCCTACTCAAAATGCAGTAGTTCTAGAAAAGCAGCTGTTCGCCAGTAATTAAAATTTTAATTTTCATTCTCTCCGAAGACAATGAAGGAATGAAGGTAAGATACGACCCCTGTCTTCCCCCCCCCTCCAACACCGTTTCACTCTTTTTACTTTATCCGTCCGTCCTTACCGTTCCCGGCTTCTTCCGTTTTAATTGTTCGTTATTGTCGAGCGTATTCTAATTTGAACCCGTTTAAATATAAGGGAACTTAAAAATAAAATTGTTGTATAAAATTATTTTACCGCACAATAGTATATTTACCTTTTCTCTTCTCTGTTGTTTATAGAAGTTAAGTTAAAAATCAAATATAATTAATTAACAAACTCTTTTCCTCTCTTGTTCGTTCACGATTATTAATTTTTTATCTAATTTTCTTTCTCTTTTTTTATTTTAAGCCGACATAAAAATTTTAAAGTTAATTTTCTTTATTAATCATCAACGAGTGTACATCATTAACTTCTCTCGAATATGATAAAGTTTTAGTATACAAGTATGAATCACGCCGAATTCGACCAGAATTCGAACCCAGGTTCGTACGATTAGAGACTATATTGTCTTTGCTGAGAAATTCGGCGAAACCGTAGCTTCATAAGTATTAACTTTCTTTAAATTTTAATCTATTTTGGTCCGTATTAAGACTTCTTCATTTTCGATAAGTACACCGCATAAACTCGAAGCTTACGCTGTGGGAATATGAATTGAAATTTTTTAGGGTATAAAAAATTCCTTGTCTTACCGGGATACGAATCCGGAACCTCCGTACGAAATGCCGTGACGCTATCTCCTCGGCCACTGTGGGCGGCAAACGGTCTTAAATTTTTGTATATTTTCATAGAAAGCGTGAGAGAAGTTTAAAAATGACTGCGGGAGATTACATTTCTCCTTTAATACGTACTATACTTACCGTTGGGCTTAAAGGAATTAAATATATATTTCGATCCGAATCTTAAGTCTTTTGTTTGATACCTTTTGTTTATTATGTAGAAAATAATTTTTTTTAACGGTTAGTATTTTACTGTTATTTAAACAGAATCTAATAATTAATTTATAAAATAAATTAATGGATGAACTAAAGTAAACGATTTTATAAAACCAATTTTGAAGAAAAAACGGCTCGTTACTATCAGTATGGTCTACTGATAATCATTGGCACAACTAGCAAACACGATTACCAACCAACATGCCGGACGATCGCTCATATTTGTAACGCGACAGTTGATTCCTCATACTTGATAGACAATAGATTAATAGTCACGCTGATAATATTATACATAACTAGATTCCGGTCAAAACGGTATACTTCAATCCATCCTTCCTCGATCTATATACTTCCTCATCCTGGCTCCGTAGGAAAGACACCCTCTTTGTGACGAATCCGGTCGCTGCACCAACTTTCGCCATTCCTGGCAACGGCGGGCTTCACGGGAGCTCGTTTTATTGGTTCTTTAACTCTGATTACATATTAAAGTCATCAGCTAGATCTGACTTTACGGGAGCTCGTAACGGGCTCCGTAAACGGCATCCCGTAAGCTCGTAACGGAGTTAGATCTCCGTCAGGATGCCACCGTTGCAGATGCCTCGATGAACATAAATAATTTCTCTGAAGAGTATCGCCCTTCATATTTCTACCACTTTCCGTATCCTGTACTTTTTCTTCCGGCTACCCGGAAGAAAATGGCAAGGGAATTGGAACAGCTAACGCCCTTAATCCCATCCCTGATATTAACTAGAACCTTCTATTTGAGACTCTAAGTAGTCGAAAGACCAACTCTTTCTTTCTTGTAGATTAGTTGTAGAGTGATTTTCTATACCTGTGGCCGTATCCAAAGACTATTTCCTACCTGAGACCGCACAAAAAAACGAAATTATCCAATGAAATATCCACTCGTAAATATTTCTTATTCTCCATAAAATCTAACCCCTCTCTCTCTCTCTCTCTCTCCCTCTCTCTCTCCCTCCCCCCCCCCCCCCCCACCTCTCCCTTCCTCCCTCTCTTTCTCCTCCCCCCCCTCTCCCTCCCCCTCTCCCTTCTCCTCTCTTTGT
>JAAAKQ030261642.1:9834-20770 GCA_010016005.3 Zanna intricata | reverse complement strand
TATATATATATATATTTACAATAACATTATAAATATATATTTATATGAAATATTTTAAAATCTGCTGTAGATCTATGAACCTTTGTTTCTTAAAACATGTTATTTATATTAATTTATATGTATTATTCATTTGAATTTAATTGTGGGTGTTTGCTATAATTAAAATAGAAGATTGAAAAATCAAAGTATATCTTTCAGTTAGTGAGCTCTGTTCAGTCAGTGTATCCGTAAAAAAAAAAACCCGATACTATAAAATAAATACTATATTTAGAAGTGTATATGTTAATAACAGCTAATAATATTAGCATTGAATTGTAACTTGTATTTTTTTACAAGGTTTATATTAATTTTATCTGTTGTGCGTTCAACAACATGGTAGTGTATGTCGTTTTATGATTTGATTTGTGAAGAAAGAAAATTACCTGTACATCACAATAAGGTAAGATTTACTTATCTGTTAGTCATGTAATTTTTTACCTGACGACAAATTTTAATAAAAAACTTTCGCTGTGTAATTAATTTTGTATAATGTAACATTCCCAATCTATTGAAAGAGATTGTATTTTCTTTTTCTTTATTTGCTTTCCGTGTAATAGTAAAAATATATTTAGATACAATAGTTTTTTTTTATTTTTGTAGCCTAAGTTTAATTATCTTAGTAGGATAAAATTTATGTACTTCCTACATTGTAGAAATTTCATTATACTGAGACAAAATTGCTGATGATTAAATGGTGGACAAATTTTTTAAAAGCATGTTTTTATCAAGCAAACTAAAATACTTTTAAAAAATAAAATAAATGATTTAGTGGAATTTTCTTTTTAATATGTGTTGGGGCAACATTTTTTACAGGTAATTTTTTTTTTTATTATTGCTTGCCAGTGCACTTAAAGATTTGTAATTTTTTATTTATATTAATTTTTTGCTTGGATTCTTTCAGGTAAATCCTAATCCATGTACTTTTTTATGCAGTGTGCAGTTCTATCAAGTTTATAAAATTGAAAACATTCTTGCACGAAATAGCATTTTTTGTTTTACAAAGTTTTTGATGATGTTATTATTGTATTATCAAACAATTCTGATTAATACGTTTCTAGTTTATATTCAGTTTGTATGAACCTGTATGTTTAGACCATTATGGTTTAAAAAGCATCTTAATAAAATTGCCATAAATATTTAAAAATAGATTAATTAAAAAAATATTAAAACTGATGAATAATGTTTTTTTTTATGCAGAGCAAAGAAGTCGTGCCCATGATTCATTTCTTGGTGAATTATTATCAGAACATTCTGCTCATCAGATGCGATTTGAGTGCCATCAGTGTAAGAAGACATACAAATACAGATATGATCTATCTAGGCATATGCGTGATGAATGCGGTATTGAACCTCAGTTTCAGTGCCCTATTTGTGATTTTCGTACCAAACGTAAATCAACATTAAAGTCACATCTTTATTTAAAACATTATAATGAAATGGTTAAATTATACGTCTAATGTATTAATAATTAATCTAGTTTATCTTTCTTTCTGGTCTTTTTTAATCTAAATTATTAAAACATAACTGTTCAGAACGTATGAAATTAATCTTATTTATTTATTGTTTGATTTTTATTATATATTAATTTGTAGCAATAAGATTATTTATAATGGTACAGAAAATTATTTATTTCTATTCTTATTTTAGAGATATATAATATTTTACCTTGGTTCATTTATGAGTAGGATCTTTTGATTGCTATTAAACTGTATTTCTGCTGTAAACTTAATTTTATTTGCTGACTGATGTGGTTAAACATTTTGTGTAGATATTTGAAGAAATATACACAAATAAAAGGAAAACTATCTGCCTTTGTTTGTTACATACAATCAAAGTGAGACCTTTTAAAATAAAAACTTTTGTTTTTTTTTTTTTTTTTTTTTTTTACCTCCGGAACCACCGTTAATCTTCAGAGGATTAAATGAATGAATTGTAGCGTGTGTGAAAAATGCCATGCCTGACCGGGATTCGAACCCGGGACCTCCGAATGGAAGAGTGAGACGCTACCACTCGGCCACGGAGGCCAGCCACATTAAAGTTGTGATTAGGTATGAAAACTAATATGTGAATGTAATTCCATTCCATTATACATTGAGCAACATGTTAAAAAATGATAGCATACTTGAAAACAGTTTGAATTGAATTGAACAATTTGAAGAATTTCTTCTTCATTGACTTGCTTTAAGTCCTTGCAATATTTAGGTTTTGAGAGTATACATGTTTCTTTAAACACTAAAAACACAATAGCGGTCTAGATGACTCATCAAAAAAATTTTTTATCTATCCACAGGAATCGATGTACAAGCAGTTTAATTCATATATTCAGCCATGCTTTCACATCATTCATAAATGTATTAATTTTATTATTATTAGAATAGTTATTGGAAATTTGCGGCTTAAAAATAGTACAGATATAAATAATTACTGTATCAGAGTAGTATTGTACTTATTGTTTTTCCCTTACAAATAATTTTTTTTAAATGTTGAAAACTTTATTTTTTTCAATTTTAGCCAAATCAATCAGTAAATGAAATATCTACAGCCAATCAGATATATTTTACTTCTTTGTGCGATAGACTGTATGGATGTAAAAATGTGTGTGTGTGACTGTGTATCCACTTGCCAATTTCTCCATTTTTTGTGAAAGATTTCTATTTGAACTGTCTGTTTAATGTTAAAAAAACAACAGTGTTTTTAATCATGATCCTTGTTTGGCAATGTAAAAATGAAAATTTTTATTAATTTTATTTACAGAATTTTTTTAGTTGAAATTAACACTAAAAAAAATGTATTTTTATTTAGTGCTTTGCACTACTGTTAAGGATATTTTAAACTTCTAAGAAAGCATATTTCTTTTCTTTTTTTTTTATAACTGAAAAGTTGGCAGCTGTGCATAGTCTCTGTTTCATAATAATTTTTTCCTTATTTATAATTTTGTTGCCATCTTTTCTCAGAAATAATGCTGTGAATACATAATAGAAGAGCTTATTTTAATTCTGTGATATAAACAATAAATTACTATTATTTATAGATGATTAAAACGTATTTAAATTATGTTTTATTTATAAAATTCATTTGTTATTATCATTTTAAGTTATAAATATTTTTTTGGGTGTTTTTCTGTAGATTCTGTTTTTGTTCTGTCATGAATACATTGTATAATTATTTCACATCTTGTTATTTACTTCCTGCTTCTTTTTTCAACAAAGTGAAATTCTCCTTTTATTTATTTATGTATTTTTCATCCTTTTCTCTGTCTTTCTGTCAAAAAGAGACTTAGCAACTTATTGTCTTGAGTATTTTCTTCTTTTTTTTTTTTTACTTATATGAATACAATAAGATTCTGTTTAATAATTGTAATTCCAATTAAGACTTTTCTATTGTTTTGTGCGAGTTACTCGTTTCTTAAAATACTTATTTTTTAAATTCTTTATCATTCAGGGATTATATACTTTAGAATTTGTGTGATCTGTAGATTTTTGTGTAAAACAGCAATTATATTGTTATTTAAATATTTATTATTTAGTAATATTAATTTACCTAACTCTAATTAAATTAAATGAAATTAATGGTTAATAAACGCGTTTAAAGTTGTGTTAACCATCTTTAGGGATACTTTATCTCACATTATTTAATCTTAGTGATACATTAAAATTTTTAACATTACACATTACTAATTAGTGCACTTAAAATCCTTCTTTTTTTTTTTAAGAAAAAAAAAAGCCTGTGTAACCTAAGCACAATGTTGGAAATTTCAGATTTTAAATGGATGCAGTTCACACCTTACTAAATATGCAAATGATTTTGTTGTCAATAATTTATTTAAATTAAGATAAATAGTTCATTTTTATATAAAAAAAAAAAAAATGGTTGTAGACTTGCTTTTAAAGTAAATCCATTGTTGTGTCTTTCAAGTGGTTAGTTCAAAGAAAACTGAAATAAAACCTTATATAAATTTCATTTCTAAATTGGTGTGACTCTGTTGAAGTAATTAAACTTGAAAACTGATGTAATATAAAAGCCGTAGTATAAATAGAAAATATTGAATAATATTTTGTTGCTGTTATTTTTTGTCACAATTGCATTTGAATTGTTAGAATGATAAAAAAAAAATTGATAAAACGAAGAATATTAATGTCCTAGTTATAAAAGTTTAATAATAACTTCAACGGTTATTTATGTGTTTAAAAATTTAGGTATGTTTCCGTAATTACCTATAAAGTAGATAGATATTTTTTAGTGTCTTATTGTTTATTTACATCTTCAGCCATTAGAATTGTTACACTACATTAAAAAACTACAGTTAATTGAGAAAAAAAAAATTGTAATTGGTTTATGAATGACGACAAAATATTGAAACAGCTGATTTTAAGTTGCTTTTGGATAATATTTATTTTGTATGTTCTCTTTTCAAACATATTGTTTTATATTTAAAATCGCTTGGTTATAAAATTGTTACACATTTTTGTGTATATATACAATTTTTTCATCTATATATTAGAGGATAGCACCTTTGGAACGTATTTTCATACTATAGCTAAATTGTTATAACAGTTTAGTTCAATAAATTTCTATGATGCATGTTGACGTACAGAAATATATATAGTTACTATGTTAAGGATTAAAATAATTGTACTCATTTCAATTTTTTTTTACTGGATGCAAATTATTTTAATCTTTTAATAAAATTAATTCTACTGGTAATGAATCTAACGATTGTTGTATACTTTTGTCAATGTATACCTTTATCAATATTTATTTAGAATATCTATTGAACTGAATATATATTATGAACAAATTATATTCGGAAATTTTATTTTATTTTTATTTATTTTTTAATCAATCTGTGCATCTCCATTCCTTAAGATTCTCTACTAAAGTATTTTTACATTTATTATTGTATTGTACTGTATTATTACATAATAGATTAATGTATTCTGAATAGTTTTAAAACAAACCTTTATTTTGTTAGTGACATTTTAAATTTTTTTAATTTTAATGGTCTTAGTCATATTTATATTTATTTCTTAATTACTTATTTATTTATATTTACTTCACTGATGTCATTTTATTCTACTTTTTTTTGTGCATTTAAATTGTACTGACTATGCAACATTACAAACTAATAAATCAATACAATATTTATTTATAAGTAGATGGAATATCATAAATTATTTTCTAATATAAAGTCTGAGCAGATTTTGAAATTATATAATTATTATAAACACACCAATTTAGTTTTGTAATTAAAATATTCATGTGGTATTTTGTAGTGTTTGCCTGTTAATAATCGATTCCTATTACCACCTCCACTCAATTGGTTCATATTATTATTTTTTCTTGTTTTTTTGACTGCTTTGATCATTTATCAATTCTTAAATTTCTGGCTAAATTTTTTAACCTTAGTAAGTTTTACACCAGATTTACATTTCAACAGTTTCCAATTTACATTTCAGATTTTAGCAAATTTCTTATTGATAGAAGGAATTAATTAAATACCAATAATCAAAGTACATAAATGTAATTAAAATTAAATTTAACTACCCTTAGCCAACTGTAAATGAGGTTTTAAGAGTATTATGGAATAACTGATTTACGATAATGTTTGTAAAATTCATCCACACGATGCAATGGGCATGGATAGTAAGATTATTTTGTAAGATCTTTGTACAACGGCAAGTTAAAAATTATTTACACTTTTTTTTCTATAATTTATTTATTTACTGTAAATTAAAATTCTATGAACATGATATTAAAACTTTGCACAGAAGATAACTATCTGGCTTATTTTCAGTATGTATTCCAATTTTTCAAAGATCTTAAGTCTGTTACTGTTTCCAAATTATTTACAGATTGTCATTATCTGTTCATTGTTTTGCATGTATAATATGCTTATATTTCTGTTATTTTGAAAGCATGATTATAAACTACCAATTTTTAAGTCACTCTTGTAGAGTGATTACTTTCCTCTTCTTTATTTTCTGCCCTTTCTTTCTGTGATAGTTACCATAGCAGTTTTTTATCTCAGTTTTGCTGTTGGTAGTATCTGTGCTGCCATTCTCTATAGTGGTACAGCTACCTTTATTGCTCAGCAGGCTGGCAATATTATGTGGAACTGTGCAGAATTTGTCACTATTTGTCGGTTAAAAGATGCTGAGATGCCCGTTAAATAATCAGATCTCATACTCCTAAAATCTGAATCCAAATAATACCTAACAATTTCAGCATTTTTACTTCAGAACATAAGTGTTTATAATACATTTAAGTATTTAAGTGTATATAAGACACATCACGTGTTTCTGATACAAAATGTTCTAGCAAAAATCGACGGAATATTTATTCACCACTGGTGATCATGTTCTTGTAAATAAATATCTGTTTATATATTTTAAGATGTTTCTGAAGAAGAGAAAAATATTTTTATTCAGTTTCAAAAATATTGTTTTTAATTTCATTTTGGGTAAAATAGAAAATAAAATGTGTTTAGTATATAAAAGCTTATTTTAAAATTCTTAATATAAAATTGTTTTTATAATTAACTTATTGTTAAAATTAATAATATTAATATCATTTATATGTTTGAGAAAATTTTTCTCTAATAGTTGCCATTTTTATTTACTTGATAATTTTTCTTCCTAATTTTATACACTTAGATATGAGCTTTACCTTGTTTGAAAATATTACTATACTCTTCATGAAATATTTTTTGATTTGTATAATTCTGAATATGTAAAATTTTCTTAGTCTGTCTTTTTGAAAACATTGACCATTTTTGTTAATTTCAGTTAAAAAATTAAAAATATATATATTTTTTAAAATGTATTTATTAATTCATTTTTTTATAAATTAAAAAATTGAATTTATTAAATTTAATTTTTTAAATGGAATTTATTAAATTTAATTTTTTAAATTGAATCCATTGTATAATTCTTGTTTTATTTTTTCCAATGTTTAAAAAAATTGTGCAATAAAATATGTAATATTTTTGTGATTTAATATTGATATGATTTTTAAGTACAATATATGTCAGGGTATTTAATAAATTTTATTGTTAAGTAATGATTGTGAATAGATTATTTCTAAGAAATAATTCTTTCTTAACCTATTTACCCTATATATGTTTACTTCTGTTGTGTTTAATTTTGATATCATTAATTGTTAAGGGCATTTACTAGTAGTGAATCATCAACAAGCCAAGATAAAGTTACCATTAGTTAATCCATGTTTATGTCTGCAGCTTTATCTTCTACATTTCTGTGTAATATTCTCTGAATTACAAAATTAAAAAAATTTCATTCAGTAATATGTAATCAACTAAATTTTCTTTTTAAATCATTAGTATTATGAAGATCTCAAGTAAAAACAGTAATTATTATCTAATTAAAATTGAATTATTGTTATTTTGGCTTTTTCTTGAGATTAAATTGGTTATAATCATCAAAATTGAAATTTAACTTTTATTATACATCCATTTTTCACATATACATCTATTTCTCTTAGTTTGGAAAAGTATGTATCTACGGTTTTAATTTAGTGAGAATATTTTAATGATATTTTCAATTTAATCTTTTTTTAATAACAAAGTATTGATTAGATTTCAAGCATAACTGATATAACACAGTTGACAACAAAAGTAAATTATTGTGATTTATATTTCAAAACTACTCATTATTTAATGATGAAAAATTGCTATTTCACCTATTCTCAAAAATTTAATTTACATTTTGACTTAATTAAGAATTTATGAAATTATTCAAAGAAGCGAAACTCGCAGATTTATTTGAACAGATAGAACCTTTGTTCTTGAAAATGCTTACTTAATTTTCAATAGAAAGATCTATATACTGCAACTCGTTTTACAATATATAACAAACAAATTTATTATTGTATTTTCAGAAATACAATAATAAAATATACAGATATTTTGACGCCATTTTTTATAGTTGTAAGTGACTAATGGGAGTTTTAAACCTGATACTGTTGCAAAAGACAACTTCTTATTAAAGAATGTGATAGAATTTGTAATGAGAAAAATGTTAAAATCTGTTCAAATAAGTCTGCGAGTTTCGCTTCTTTGAATAATTTCATAAGTTCTTAATTAAATCCAAATGTAAATTAAATTTTTGAGAATAGGTGAAATAGCAATTTCTTTATATAGTTATTTTTTTATTTGGAACTGTAAGGATCTAGGTAATTTCTGAGATCCGTTTTTGGAACACATTTTATAGCATGAACCAGATTTCATTGTCTAATGGACCAACTTATGTATGGATGTTGTAATTTTCAAATTTAAGTACGCTCAATGAATCAAGCCCAAAATTATTGCGCAAGTAGTTAATTATATAACATTAAAAAAAATTTTTTTTTTTAGTCTTTAATTCATTTATTTAAAGCCAGTACCATATTTTTAAATATTTTATTTTTTACTGATTATTCAAATATGCAATGTTAAAAAGATTAATTTTGTGTAACTTGTTTTTAATTTTATTAAAAACTAATTAAATAATGTCTAAGAAAGTGAGTTAATTTTTTTCTGTAAAGAATCCATTTTCTTTTCCTATCCTATTTATTACTTCTTTTTTAAATTATATAACAGATTCCTAATCTTTTTTCATATTGTTGTGGTGGAGTCTGCAAGTCAGGTGGTTTCCACTAGATGTGTGATAAAGGTAGATGTTTATGAATAAAGGTTTTTTTTTTGTTTAACCTCCGGAACCACGTTAAAGTATATCTTCAGAGGATGAGATGAATGAATTGTAGCACGTATGATAATGTCAGGCATGGCATTTCTCACACATGCTACAATTCATTCATCTCATCCTCTGAAGATATACCTTAACGGTCATTCCGAAGGTTAAACAAAAAAAAACCTTTTTTCATAAACATCTGCATTTATACACTGAAATTTTATGAAAATTGATCCAATAAATAGTTTTCAAAATAATTACAAACATAAAATGTTATTTATAGAATATCATTGTGGGAGTAATAAAACTTCAGAATAATTTGATTTATTTTAATCTATTTGTGTTTTTATTAAAAACAAATTATTTATTTATAATTAAATGATTTGCCCAACAAATATTGACAGTGTGTAAATAAAACCATTCTAACTATAAATAAAATTTGCATTTAAAAAAAATTGCCCAAATATGTAACAAAATTGCAAAAAATTAAATTTATATATTTTTAATTGTCCAAAATTACCAAAAATAATTGAAAAAATTGATTTTAGTGTTCATTGATTCTCCATGTTGTCATCCCGGTTTTTAATGAAGTCTGTTTGAAATAAAATCAATTTTGTGTAAAGGCTCTGAATTATATTTTTAAAATAACATGTGTAGTTTGAGTGGTAATTATAGGTTCTTAGTACACTATGAACTTAGTGGTCTTAGCTTAAAATATTTAGTCCTAAAAGATGTTAAAATTTGAAAAAAAGTAAATTATTCAAAAACCTTTTTTACATTTATTAAATCTTAAAATATTTATCCTTCCACATTTTTACATCTTAAATATATATCTTGAAACATCTACCAAGTTGGGGGCGATATCATCTTGAAAAAATACACATAAGTGGTAAATTCCTTTCAATAAAAAAATTAAGAAAAAATTATGACCTAAAGAGAAATAATGCAAGTTTTAAAAAAAAATATCTCAAACACAAAAAGATACTTTTGACTTAGAATTT
Source organism: Zanna intricata (assembly GCA_010016005.3). Classification (NCBI taxonomy): domain Eukaryota; kingdom Metazoa; phylum Arthropoda; class Insecta; order Hemiptera; family Fulgoridae; genus Zanna; species Zanna intricata. The sequence continues at coordinate 11,043 of JAAAKQ030261642.1, read as the reverse complement.
GACACCGATTAAAAATTATTTAATAATCTTTAATTTAGATCACCTTGCATTAGTTTTTAGTTCTTTGTGCAATCTTTTTTAAGTATATATTATTATTTTAATTCCATTTAAAATATTGAAAGGCCTATGTGAAATAGTTGCTGTATGAAAAAAAACTGTTAGAAATATTAAAATTAGAAAAATAGGAATGATAAAAAGAAATTCATAAAAACATATTTACAAATGTTAACCATGATAGTAGAATATCTATAATTTCTATTATAAGTTTTATTATTAATTTTCTGTTTAAAAAATTGTTTCAAGTTTCCTAGAAAAACATAAAACAGGACTAACAGACGAACTGAATAAAATAGAATCATCAATCCATTTAGAGAAGAGTGAGATTTGAACATACATAAAACAATTTGGGTCAGATAATTAACTAATTTTTTAAACATTAATTATTTTTCTCTACTTTTTTCAACATACACAGGTTTAAAATAGATTTTAAAATTTTTTGGTTTTATATTAATATTAAAATTGTAATGGTGATAACAGTTTCATGATAAGTAGTTGTATAATTGACACCTTGTGAAAACCAATACATAATAAACTTTTAATCTTTAGAAAAATGTCTATGGTAATAAATACTATTATTTAAATGATAATGTTAACTATATCAATGTTTTGTGTGAGATTCACAATTAAAGCATTTTTATCTTAAAAAATAACATTAAAAGCATTTTTTTTAGAAATTCAACTGAAAAGTATATTTTTTTAAATTAATATCATCTGTGATAAATAAAATTAAAATAGTATTATCCTCTTTATTTTGTTCATTGCTTATTCCTTTTAGGCTATAAGAGTAGAAGCTTTTGCAAATCTTTCGGAAATATCAAATTCTCAATTTCTCCAATCATGGGGATGTAGGTTGATCGTTAAATAGCAGTACTATTACATTTATTTGACTAATGGGTATTAATATAGTAGGTGATATACCTCTGTAGTTAGTTCTAGATGATGCCACTGAAACATTATATTGAAATAAAACAATAAATACAAAAAAGAATGAATAAATGGAATGATTTTAATTGTAATTAATTAATACTGAAATTATAAATGTAATGTAACCAAACTTAATTTAAACTCGCTGTGCTTGCAAGTCAAGATTAGTGAGCGTAGGTTAAGTTTGGTTAGATTATATTTTGTAATTATAACATGAGCAAGGTT
>JAAAKQ030261631.1:0-10752 GCA_010016005.3 Zanna intricata | reverse complement strand
GTGTGTGTGTGTGTGTGTGTGTGTGTGTGTGTGTGTGTGTGTGTGTGTGTGTGTGTGTGTGTGTGTGTTTAAAAAAATGTCATAAAAGAAGGTAATATGTGTTTTTATCTGTATTATGACTAGTTTCTTTTGATTTTTTCAAACACATCAATTAATTCAATATTTTTTTATGTCTTCAGGTACAAAAAACAGCAAAATTGTATACACAATATCTGAGTGGGATAAAACTAAAGCCAATTTTTCATTGGACCCAAATAAAGGTATTTTGAAGCCTACAACACAAATTGATTTTGAACGTTTACCTGGTGTACGACATTCACAAAGCCCAGTTTCACTTCATTTAAAAGTCAGAGCTACTGACTTGGGGACACCACCATTATTTAATGAAGTGCCAGTTACAGTATATATACAGGATGTTAATGATAATGCTCCACGATTTGAAGTAGAAAAGTATGAAAGAACTATACCCGAAGATTTATCTGGAGGGAGTTCTGTTTTAAAGGTCAGTGTTGATTCTGGTTTATTTGCGCAGCAAAAATACATTTTTTTATTTAACTTACATAGTATGTTCTTTATTTAAAGAAATTTAAACAAAATAATCTATGCACAGTACATGATTTGATTACATAAACAAAAATATTTTGTTATTATTACAGAATATCTATCACCAATTTTATTGCACCATTCTATTACAAAATTCATCTTAGGCTAAAAAAGTAAGAAAACCTAAATTTTAATAATAAAATGTTGCAGATCTATTCGGACCAAAGCTTGCAATCTGGTTATGGAAGTAGAGTGAAGATATTCTACTTCCAACATCATTTGATTTATAACTCTGGAGACATATTAGTTCAGATCTATTTTTATTGTTGTACAGTAAGTTTTGACTCCTAAACAAGAATACTGGACTGGAGAAAATAGTTGTTAAAAATCCCACCTTTACAGCTCATTTCTTGTCTTATCTTTCCAAAAATAAAAAAGGGAATAAGAATTTCTGAAAATGTATGTTAATCACTGCACTCCTTAATTGTAGGATGGTAATGACTAATCTGCTACAGACAAAATGAATAACTACCATGATGAAAGGGAAATCATATGGTAATAATGATATTGAAATTAACAAAATTTTTAAATTGTAACATCTTTGTCATCCTGCATACATAGATTTAATAGGAAATTAATCATCTCCACTGATTTCCAGAAGTAATATGTGCAGAAATAGTACAAATGAACTATACTAAGCCATATAACCAGACTGCTTATGGGAAGTAAAATATTGAGAGTTTTCTATATTGAGAGACATATATGAATGGTATTTGTTTATCTCTTCCTCAAAAACTAATCAATATATTCACAATAATTTCATGCATTCAACTAAATGGATAAGGAAATTTTTATAATCTTCTTGTTGAACGTATAGTTACTACTACCTAAGAAGAATTATTTTGTGTTGATGAATTAATATTTTACCCACTTCTTATTATTTACAAATAGTTAATTTGTAAATAATCTACATCTAGTATTGAGTAAATAATAATTTATTTTAATGAATTGTTTGAGCTCTTAATACAATAAAATATTAGCCTAAAAACATTTTTTTTTTCATGAATAAAATTAAGATTCTAAATAAAAAATCTCAATTTTTTTTTTTTTTAACAGAAAATACAATATAAATTTGGTTAAAGTCTCTTAAAAATGTTTTTTAACATTATATTCCAATTATTTTACACTACTACTCTCATCTTCACCACAGAGTAACAAAAAGTAACATAATAAACAATATTTAATTTGTCACGTTCATGGTAAAACAAATTCTGACAATTTATTAGTCTGTAATCTCTTATGCTATTAGTGTTCTACCACCTATTGAATTTACTAACAAATAATGCATTGAGCTATTCTTTATGTATAATGAACTATTTTCTCTCACTAATTTCTGTGGATATCTTTACTCAGATATCACATGTGGTGAATATCTGATGTTTCCCCAGAATTTTTCTTTATAGTAAGTAAACTTCAGTGTTAAGTTCAGAGTCAAAACACAAACTAGTTATTTAAGATATTGCCCTAAACATTTATTTATTCTTATAAGTTCATAAACCCCAGCTTTGAAAATTTCAATGCTAAATGATACTTTAAACAGCTAGTTGTATGTTACTGCTTCCACCACATTTGACTTAGATCATTTCCCAGCTAGTACAGTATGATGTATTATTTACAAATAGAATATACTTTGGTTGTTAATTTGGAAGTAAAGAATTTCTTACTTAGTTATAATAGTTATATACATCTCTGGGTAATGATATTTTTCATTTTTTAAATATTTAATAGTTATTGGATGATGTCTTTACTTGGTGAAAATCCATAATTAAAAAAAAACAGGAGTGTATATACAATTAACTGTTACAGTAATTAAAAACAGCTACAGTAATTGTAAATTTTATATAAAAAAAAAACTATTTCTGGCTTTTAGAAATATATTATTAATAAGCTAAATAGAAATCTGAAATTACAATTTTTTGGATAAATCCACTCTTAGAGATTTTGTACTTTTTGATAAGAATTAATTTATCTTTTTATATATATTTCATTTTTATGCCAAACAAAATCATCTTATACTAAAATTTTAGTTTGTAATTTTAAATTTCCCTTAGGTAAGACAAGTCGTTTCAATGAGAACTTGAACTATAGTAGTTCAAGAATAGTCAAACTACTTTCCATAAAATTATCTCCGTAGAAATATCAATGTTTCTTCCAAAGAATGTACAAAATATGATAAATAAGATGATAGATCAATACTCTGCATCTTAAATTCTCATTTTCAATTTGTAAAATAATTGTTATTGTTATATCTGTAAAACAGGTTACTGCATGGGATGGTGATGGTTCAGCACCAAATAATGAAGTCGTTTATCGCATTCAGTCTGGTGCAGGAGACAAATTTGTTATGGATTCTGAATCCGGAGTTATAAGTGTAGCACATGGTGCAAGTCTTGATCCTGATTCTACCAAACCACGAACGCTAAAGTATTCTTTAACTATTATCGCATTAGATGGAGGAATTGGGGTCCACCAGATGACATCAACTATTCAAGTTGAAATTAGTATTGAAGATGTTAATAATAAATCTCCAGTGCTTACTGAACCAGGAACGGTTCGAATTCGAGAAAATACTCGGGTAAGGAGCTTTATAATAAATTCTTACTGTCTTATCAAAATAAAGGATGTTTCATTTTGTCTGTTGAGAGTAATTTTTTCTTTTTTCCTTTCTTTTTTTTAGTAAATGATATTTTAATACTAACCTATCCTTCCTTTGAGATACTATAGCACCATGCTGTCTATCTTGGTTTTGTTTATATGTAATTCATCTTTGTTGTAAGTTGTGATTTTTATTCAAATCTTATGGTACAGCAAACTATTAACTACCATGATCTTAACTTATTGTTAATTACCGTTATCCAGCTAGAACAAGGACAAAATGGAGCTATACTGTTAAAGCATGACTGAAAAAGGAACTTTACAGTAATTTCAAATATTGCATATACAAAAAATAAAAATTAAGTTGTAACAATTGTACTTACTTTTCAAATTAGATCAGCTGTTTCTTATGGTAACACAACTTTTCATGGTAAGGAAAAAAATATTTATCATTTCATTACAAGCTGTAGATATTGTTGAAGAATTGTGGTTATCTTACAAAGAGAATCATTGCTACAAAACATGTTATTATAAAGGTTTTGATGTATAGAGTAATTTTTTCCTATATATGTTTGCATAATTTATAAAAATGTTTATGGTGGAGAGAGGTACCAGGCTTTCTTTAGAACAATTTACCATCGGGCTCTTATTACTGAATGAAATAATTTCTGTTAGTTTCTGATAATATGGCTTCCTTATTTTTGAATGTAAGAAAAAATAAATTAAAGATCATACTTTACTACATAGACACACAAAACTTTTCAATCAACTTTATAACATTTAAATGATTGAGTACTTAGATAATAAACTGCAGAACTCTACACATAGATTATGTGTGGATAGAATGAATAATTTTACTATATACACCAGCTATAGCTAAGTTTTGAAATAAGTCATATCACTGTCACTTCCCTAGAAGAGTATATGAACATGTTGAATCATCATTTGCTAGTTGAGATGTTTCTGTTCTTGTATAAGGAATCTTATCTATTTTAATTTGAGAATACTTTTCATGTTGGCTTCTAATAATAATTCTAAATAGACTTTTGATATTGGGATAGTATGAATGTGGTGAAGAGATAATATTAACCTATTTCTTCATCTATTAATTATTCCTATTATTCTATTATTATTCATCTATAATTATGCCAAATTAATAAAATCCATTACTATATCCACAGCTTCTTACTCATTACTCATTACAAAGATTTTTTTGGGGGAGCACCCCTTTACATATCCTCAAACTATTATCTCAGTGGAAACAACTTTTTTCTACTCATTTTTCCTTCAATTCTATCCATAGCCAGAATCTTTATTTGTTTTAAATAACTATAAGTTAAGTATGCAATTTAACAGCTTCATTTTTATTGCTGTTACATGAATTGTAATTCTACAAATAATCAGCTTTCTTATCTTTTAATTATTGTCATTATAGAAAAATAATAGATTTATTATAAAAATACAATCTAATTATTGCTTTCCAAATGTGATTTATTTTATGTATACTTTAAATATTAATATTTTTATTATCTTCTCTGGCAATGGTTCATATTCAAAGTCTATAAAATTGAAGAGTTTTGTAAACCTGAGATGGTGATTGTCGAAGTATATTTATAATTAAGGTATTAATAATATATAGGACGGTCTCAACGCTTGTGGTGGGGGTGCTCTTGGGCACTCCTCCCATTTGTCCGATTGCGAAACAAAACAATGGTCACGAGTATGGCATGGAATATCACAAGGGAAAGCTGATGTCCTGCTTCACGAGGAATGGCAAACAATCTGGAGCAAGGCATTAGTGGCAGTGTGGACAAGACGTCTAATTCTGGTTCTGGGCCCCTGGCTGGAAAGGGATCATGGAGAGGTAGACTACTACCTTTCCCAGTTCCTCACAGGTCATGGGGCCTTTAATGACTATCTTCACTGCTTCAAGAGATGGGACTGGCGAAACTGCCTCTACTGTGAAGGAGTAGACTCAGTAGAACACATCTTTTTCGGTTGTCCCAGATGGGTGGACGCTACAAATTGCAGCTTCATGTGACTGAAGACACACCAGAAGAAGTCCTGACGACTATGCTCCACAGCCCAGCTGGATGGGAGAAGATCAAAAGCTGGTGACTGGGATAATTAAGCAAAAAGAAGAAAAGGACATGGAATGGGATAATTGATCAGTGAGAAGTGGACTAGGGGAGGGGACAGCCCTCTGTGGATCAGTATTCCATCCCTTCTGGGTTTGGGCTATGGTGAGGAAGCACGGGGACTCCGCTGCCCCTGTTCTTTGGACGCAAGAATTGAACGGGAATGACTGTACGATGGGATATGGAGAATGGCAGTTGAAGTAGATGAACAACCGTGAAGAGAGTTGATTGGCAGGAAAATCAAGCCACCCGAGACTGAGTTATGTTTAGTTGCAGGTCTGGTCTCGGGGTGGGGAAGAGCGGCGATGAAGAGAAAAAAGAAGATATTAATAATATAGTTTGAAGTTATTTTGTAATTTTTTTCTTTTTAATGTTTTTTATGTGAATTTTTTAATTAATGGAAAAGGATTGAAAAATACTACCTGAATTGTTGTTTTTTTTTTTCTTTTTTTCAGGGCAAACAACATTAATGTGTTATTATCGCCCAGATAATATACCAGTTGGTAATGTAAAAAAAAAAAAAAAAAAAAAAATATAAAAACATTAAAATTAAAATAAAATATAAATGAAAAAAATTTAATTAAAAAAAAACTAATTTTACTAAAACCTTATACCTAATATCACAGAAGATAAAATTAAAATGTTGAAAACTAAAACTAGATTAAAATGAAAAAATGAAATAAAACTTAAAGCTGATATAACATGTAAGATACTTTACAACTTAAAACCAATACCTGATAAATCTTATAACTAATATCTCAGATAAACTAAGTTCAAACTTAAAACTAAAAACCGATAAATCTTAGAACTAATATCATAGTTTATACTAATCACAACTAAAATATAAAGTACTGTTAAAAATCCGTAAGGGGTGCAAAAGGCCCCTCAACGAAAGAAAAAAAAAAACAAAAAACAATGAATATACCAAATTGCATTAAAAACTTCTATACATCGCAAATATCCGAGAACCCTATCTATAGCTGTATCGCAGTTTCTCAAAATATCACGAATACTGTTTGATAATTCAAATCCGCGACGCAACGCCGAACAACACATGCAATCAGTCAAAATATGATACACAACCAGTCGGCAGCCACATCCAACACAATGTGGTGCCCGGTCCCCAGACACAAGGCACCATGGACAGCCCCCGCACGCCCCATCCGCAAACGACTGAGGACGACCTCCCCACGACGAACCCCTCTGCATGAGGAAACCCATGGCAACACAGAATCCTCAATACACCGCAGTCCACTGCCAACTGCAGCCGTCCACATCTCCCGCCACCCCGCGCGAAGTGCGAGCTTCACACGGTTTACAAAGCCGCATGCAGCAACACGGGCAGCGAAAGGCGGCCGACCACGTACATCCTCAGCCACGGAAGCCGCGCGCCCACCCCCCGAAGGAACCCCCACATGGCCCGGGATCCAGCAGAAACCCACTACCGCGCCGCAACGGCTCAACTCAGCGATCGCGCTATGCACCTTCACGACGACTGGATGTCCCGAACAGAAGCCTTCCAGGGCCTGGAGAGCACTGCATGAGTCCTGCAAACAAGAATAATGTACATTTGTACATTTCACAAAAATTAAAAACAGAAAAAAAAATGTCTAATAATCAAATTAGAAAGACAGCGTTGGCCCATCACAATATTTATCGGGTGATAACACCTTAGCGTTGTTTACCATTGAAAAAAAAAAATCGCAATATTTATAAAGAATCACTATAAGATAGAAAGGTGGGTGTATATGCAGCAGTTTTTTACTAAAAAGAAATGGTGAGTAATTTTTAATGTATAATCACCCTGACAAAAATTTGTTTTTGTTAACTCATATATATCCAATTTTCATTCCATATCTTATTTCAGCCAATTTTTAATATGACTTTTTATAATGGTAACATACAATATAGCTATGGAGAAATTTTTTTATGGAATTAAAATAAAACTACTAAGTTAAAACATGATTCTTAATTACAGTTAATGCAATAAATTATGATTTAAATAACTTATACATTTGAATAGGCATTTAACATCAGTTTGGTGCATAAATAAATCAGAGCTGATGGGCGCAACACTGTCATAATGAACAGAGTGTTAATGAAGAAAGTAACTGTGACCTGCAATGCAGGACAAGAGAGTTTACAGGACAGCAACCTCTAAAATATGGAGAACACAAGAGGAAGCCAACTTAGCCTGCACTTTAGGCTTAAAGAGTGCAAAAGATTAATAATAATAATAATAATAATAAGTAGTAAAAGATCTTCAAGATATTTTTAAAAGCACTTATTTATTCTAAAAAAATTTTTTTTTTTTTTTTTTAAGGTGGGACAGGCTGTACATCGCATTGTTGCTAAAGATCCAGATGAGAATCCAGTTTTAAGGTATACAGTAGATGTTGAAAACTGTGAGGCTCGTAGTGAAGAAGGAACAATTGTAAAACAGTCTGAATTTGATTTTCTGTCTGCTCTTGAACTTAATCCTCTTGATGGTTTGTTGAGAGTTGTGCGACTACTTGATCGTGAAAAAGTAGAGATAATAAAATTAGCAATTCGAGTCGAAGATTTAGCAGCAGCTAATGGCAAACAGATTGATAATGGTAAATATTTACAAATATGATGCTAATGATATTTTCTATTATTAATTTTTTTTTAGAATCAGTTTTTAATTTAAGTTAAATTCTGACAGATACTTAATCAATATTATGGATAACAAATATTGTAAAGAGATACTCTAGAGCAGCGTTTCACAACCTTTTTCTTTTTTTTTTTTGTTTAACCTCCGGAACCACAATTAAGTATATCTTCAGAGGATGAGATGAATGAATTGTAGCTTGTGTGAAAAATGCCATGCCTGACTGGGATTCGAACCCGGGACCTCCAGATGAAAGGCCGAGACGCTACCACAACGTGGGCGTTTCACAACCTGGGGGTCACAATCCCCACAGGGATATGTAAGAAACCCCCATAGTGATATGAAAGAGGGTATACATTTTACTTACATTTATAAGTATAATTAAAGGGAATAAATAAATCAGATGGTTGCATTTGTTTTTCATTTAAAAGTTTCTCTGTACATTGATCTATGTTAAAAACACAAAAGCAGTTTTCAAGTGATAAAAGATGATTCCTACGTTTAGTTTTTAGTACAACCATAGATGAAAAACCCTTTTTGCAGAGATAAGATGTAGTGAAAGGGATTAATATTTTCAATGGTTCAGTGACTAAATTTCCAAATTCACTTCTATAAGCAGTCCAAAATGTATCCAAATCTTCAAACATGAATTGTTGCTGTAACATTTTACCAACAGACAATTCAGTGAGCTGGTCATGAACCTCAGTTGGTAACTTAGTAGCTGTAAGCTACCACTAAACTGATTCTCATCTCTTTGAGAAATGATTTTTATCTTCTGGGAAAATCTCCGCCAGCTGAATTTTTAGCTCATACAAACGCATACAGTGTCTTCTTCATCCAAACTTTTCTCAGTTTAATTGGAACTGACTAGAAAAATATCAAAACTTTTTCTTTGAAGGTAAATAATCCAAATATCAAGCTTCTTAATGAAAGCATGAACTTTTTTCTGTCATTAATTATATTCTTAAAACTATCCCAATTCATATTCAAGTAGTTTAAATGCAAAAATGCATCAGCTAAGTTAGCCAACAGCAATATTTACCCATTATTCTGAAAAAACATTGGGAATGGCATTTGTTTATTTTGGAAAAATATTACTAATTCATCTTGAAATTCCAATAACTGGTTTAACAGTTTCTCCAGTGATAATCATCTGAATTCTATAATGGAAAAGAAGAGATTTTTTCTTTTCACCCTAGTCTATTTTGTAATGTTGACTGTTAATAATATTAACCATTTTTGCAGCTTTACAAAAAACTTGTTTGGGATTTTCCAGCAAATTTTTTGTGACAAGAGCATGTCTGTGAAGAAAGCAGTGTTTCCATTCTGCCCTTATTATAAGACGATCTTTTAATTTTTTTCAGAAATCTACTTTATCGCCTTTGCACCATTGCTACATACTACAATACATTTTGTCCAATTTATGTTGTAGTTTTTAACTTAAAAGTTCAGTAACTTCATAAAACACATCAAAAAGACATTGTTGTATTAAATGACCCCAGGTACTGGATTTGCAAAACAACATATTTTCTTTGATTGATCTATTCCTACCGCATTCATATCTCCACAAAACATAGGAAGTAGGAAATGCTTGCCACATCTATTGTTTCATCAAATTGAATACTAATTAATTCACTAGAACTCACTAGCTGAATTACCTGATTGCAAACATTGGCAGCCATCCTGACCCCATACGGGAAGAGACCCTCTTTGTGACAGTTTCAATAACCATGTCAACCTCTCCTCACCTGGTCCTTATGGGCTTTACTGGAGGTCATCTTCCATACCTTGGCAATGACATCTTTCAATCTAGCTTCAGCCATGATGCCACCATACGAATGTCACTAGCTTCAGCCATGATACGAATGTCACAAGCGACAGTGTACTACTAACGTATACTTCAAACAATACACATCTAGTCAAGTGACTGAATGTCTTTATAAGAACGAAAGAACTGAACTCTACCTACCCGAAAGGTAAAAAGTCATTGATTCCCTTTGGTACTGTATTATTAGGAAGCAGAATTTTCTTCAGTTTCTTGCTTCTTCCACACCTATTAGAACACTTTCTAATTTTCTGTGATTGGAAGAGGTATGGACTACTTAGTCCGTACCTCTTCCAATCACAGAAAACTGTGGACTTAACGTGGATTTAAGAGGCAAAAACGTGGACTTAAGAGGTATCTACTCTTAATGCTACTAGATAAGATGCTTCAAGGGTATGTTTATCAGTAGGTCTTGATTTACAAATATAAGCTAGTTGATTTTTCAAAGTATGTTATTTTCTTTCTAAAAATTCCAAGAGTTTGCTTTTATGATTCAGATGTTCAGTTCCCAAGTATCATATTAATTTTGATAGCTTCATGCTTTCATTCGTGAGGACTTGAAAGCAAACAATGCACTGTGGCTATCCAATGAGCTAAAAACATAATTTAAGTAACACTGTACAATAACAGTTATTTTTTTCCCCTTTGAGAGTCAAGATGACATTGTACAATCTTGTCTTTTTATCAATCACAAATTTATCCATTTCGTGTTAGAATCTAATTGAAAAAAGTATCAACTTGTTGTAATACAACAAGTTGTATAAACTTGTATTAAAATTATTTTTACTCCCCATACATATTAAAGTCCACAAAATAAATTTATAACTAATTAGAATGATAAACATTGTTAAATTGTTATGTTAATAATATTTAATAATCATGTTTTGTTAATATTTCATTTCTATATTTAATAATAATATTTTGTTAATATTATTTCATTTGTATGTTAATAGTATTTA
>JAAAKQ030261620.1:0-10752 GCA_010016005.3 Zanna intricata | reverse complement strand
TAACCGTTTCAAACACTAAGTCCGAGAAGACGTTGTCACGTTCAAATCTCGCCACGCATCGTAGATGCACGCACTCAGTTGGTTTTTTCTTCTTTTATTCATCTGAAGCCCTCTTAAAAGGCATCTTAACACCATTCTTAAAATGTCTCTTTCTTTGCCTTTTTGTTTCTACTGTTGACTGTATTTTACTTCTGTAAAGCGCTAAACTCCACAGAAATAGTTTTAAGAACATCTTTGTAATTATTAGGTCTATATTTCATTACAAAACCAGATTTTGTTTTGGCGTGAAAGCTCTGCTTGCTTTTACTAGTTTGCTGTTAATTTCTACATTACTTCGTCCGTCTTTTGTAATTTTACTCCATAAAGGGCAATATTAAAATTCATAAAAAATTAAATGAACATAATGTAAGTTACAGAACTTCTGGTATGTTGTGTTAATCTAGCTTTTTTCTTACTTATTTTTGGTTTCTGCAAAAAAAAAAGCATCAGTGAATCTTACAATTTTCTGTTGTAATAGTTAATTTGCAACAGTAATTGTTAATTTTAAATATTACTTTTTTTTCTCAAATTTTTTTCTTTAATTCCTATACTATTTTTGCTGAAGAGCAACGATTTCACTTTTATTTTCTGATAATTTTCAGTCTTATAAATTCGGTAATCTTATACGTATGTACTAAAATTTGTATTGTAATTGTTAGAAAATTTTATAGTATATGATTTTTCTTATTGTTGCATAAAGCTTTTACGGACTTATTTATTTCAGGCAGTTCAGGAATTTAGACGAAGTTTCATTGAAGATTTCTACTGATTTATTCTTGTTTGTCTCAGAGCTCTATAGTATTCAGAACTTAGTATTAAGATTCCTCCGAAATCAGCGTAGATCTCTTGTTTCTTTCCTAGCAGTATATCCTTTATGTGCCGGCCTCCGTGGCGCAAGTTTCAGCCTTTCATCTGGAGGTCCCTGGTTCAAATCCCGGTCAGGCATGGCATTTTTCACACACGCTACAATTCATTCATCTCAACCTTTGAAGATATACCTAACGGTGGTTCCAGAGGTTAAACAAACAAACAACAAAATATCCTTTATGCAGTCTTCAATGTATTCCCGCCTCGTGTTAGTTATTTCTTCTCTTGTTAACAAAGGTTTTCAATTTGTACCTTTAATATTAATACATTTTGGCTTAATTTTTCCCAAGTTTCGTTTTATTTTTTAAAAGTCCTAACTGGTTCTTCCGGTTATTTATTCATTTCGATAGAACACTCTTTTATTCAGTTCTGTTAAGCTTTACAATTTTTTACTAATTTCTAATTTATAAATTTTTTGTAATAATTTTTTCTTTTTTTAATTTTTGAAATTTTGTCGCAATTTTTCTCCTTGAATTTTATAAAATATTTTTTTTTTTTAAAACGAAATCAGAAGAACAAATTGAACCTTATGGTATTAAAATAATGTTCATCGTAAACAGTTTTATTAAATAATTCATTTTAAAACTCACTTTTAAATAAATACCTGGAAATATCTTTCTAGAACTCATTAATAATGTCCTTCCTTTAACACTTTTTTGAAATGAGTGGTGTTGTCGGTCGATTCTAATATTGAATTCATGTCGAAACCTAACACGATCCGACCGGCGCTGAACCCGATTCGGATGTGTAAGTGCAAGAGTTCTTGTCTGTCGTAGTTTAGCGACAAGAGCTGCTATTAACCGCTCGAGTTTAAACCTCGATCTATGGACAAGATGATGATTTTGACGTAATCTTCAGTTCGCTGGAGCGAATCGACACTCGCGTTACTAGAACAGGTCGGTTTCGTGCACCGGTTAAATCACCGGTAGCACACGTCTGTAGATAATTTGGAAACGGACTAGTATTGTATTTGTTACTTCTAAGATTTTGCATTTCATTTTGAAGTACTCTTATCTACAAATCGATTTATTTTATTTTAAATTTCATGTGAATTTCGCATAACGATAAAAAAGTTCCTTGATATCTATTTACTGAGTCGATAAGGGATACTCCAGAACCGCGCGGTGTGCTAAATACTGTGCAGAACAGGAAAAGTACTTTTACATGATAGGCACCATAGACGTATCGAAAAATTTCAATGCTGAATTTTTTAAAAGCGGTTCATGTCAATGCTACTTTGGATACAGCGATTATTAAAAAAATTATCGAAATCAGCCTTAAAAAATCAGCTAAGAATTGGCGTACGTACACGCACACATAGATTTCTGTGCAACACCTAAAATAGTTTTTTTAAATTTTTAAAATGTCTTACTTTTGTGATTCATAGATTTTGAGGTGTTTTATGTTATAAGCGTTAAAAACCTGTATAAATTAAGTAACAAAAAACGACAGTATTTAAAAAAAATGTAATAATCGGTACTAAATTTAATGTTTTTCCTAACAGTAAATATTTAAGCTTTGTGGGAGATCTTTCAACTTCGGATAGTTTGAAATTTGCCCATGTTAATTCGATACAAATTTATTACCGCTTTCATTATTTATATTTATCGATACAGAGATATACTCGTTAAGTAAAATATCCATTTTAATCGCAGACGTAAAGAAAGTTCCAGACTAACTTTTCAGATAGTATAAACTAATTAAACGTTTAAAAAAGTATATTTATAACTATTTAATATCGTAATATTGCAAATATTAAAAAAATCTTAGTAAATTTCCTTTAATTTATTACCGGCAAGGGAATTGTACCTTTATTAAATTAACAGACACAAAACAAAGCGGTCATTTAATACTATTTAATCCGGGTAAAGTTTCTCGAAATAGTATCTGCCTTTTATGAGGAAATACCTTTTTCACACTCGAGTGCCGATGCATCGATCGGTCGCGAAGCGATACCAGTGTTTGTCAACGTGTATGAGTGTACGTGCACGACCGAGATTTGTACCTTTTTATTTCTAAAACAAACTTTACTGAAAAAGCAAAACTTGAACCTATAAAATAAGTAACAAAAATTTATGGATAGTATGTTTTTCTAGGTATGTGTTTGTTGAGCCTGCAAATACCGGAATGTATGCATGAAACAATTCGCACTAAAAAAGTAGAAAGAAATTGTAAACGATTGATTTTTTCCGCTACAATTTTTTATCAATCAAAATCTATCCAATTCAGTCAGATTTTACAGTTAATAATTTTTTTAAATTAATGATTACAATAAATTGTACTCGGTATTATAATAATATTTTTTGGTTGGTCTTATCCAACCGCCATCGTAGTCTCCGACTAAAACCATACCTCTTTCTATCAGGACTCGACCCGAAACCGTTTAACACATTACTTCAGGTCGAATCCTCCTATCTTAGTCTGAAAAGACCGCCACATAATTTTCACCTGGTTCAAGACTGTTCAGGTCGCCCTTCTTGGCCCTGAGAATGCTTCCGACGAATCGGGCCACACTCTAGCTGCTCACGTCACGAAGCATCATCGTAACCACGTTGTGGGGGCTCAGTGTCCTGAGATTTTCCTCTAGTGTCCCTCGATTTGTGTCTCTCACCAAACTCTGAGTTCAGTGCTCTAGAAATGTCAAATCTTTTCACCCAAATTCTATCGCTGTCGGTTATAGTACGAGACTTCATTGCTCGCCATATTTTCTGGGGCTCATCTTTCTGCTCCTCCCGAGGAAATATGGTAAACAGAGTGAGACAAGACTTTGACCTCTGTCAACTGAATAATGCGTCACATACATTCATATCCTTATCATTTGGTACATTGTCCAACATCGACCTGTCCATATGCTTACCGAGTTTACTCCCTCATCTTAATTGGTGACTTTGTGATGACTTTCACGTCAGTGATCACAGGCCAATTATTATTGCGTTTGGTACCGACCGCGAGGTGAATAAAAGGCCTCGGAGATGAATTGTTGAAAAGGCGGTTTGGAACGGTTACTATAAAGCCCTCCCAACTCAGTATGACGATGGTGCAGACGTCCTTGATCAGTTTTCATCTTTTACGTCCACGGTACTTGAGAATGCTGATAGGTATATCCCACAAACATCGGGAAATCCTAGATGTCCGTTCCTTGGTGGAATGATGATTGCCAAAACGCTATTAGTAATCGATGGCAGGCACTACGAAAATTTAACCGTAGGCCTACAACTGAACATCTAAATTCATATTGTAAAGCTAGAGCGGTATGTCATCGAGTATTCTTGGACGCTAAGAGAAAGTCGTGGACGAAATACGTGAACACTACCTCACGCGCTACTCCAACGTCTACTGTGTGGAAAAAGATCCGACAATTTGCGGATCACTGAAACAATCTACTCGTATTCTCGGACTTTTTCATGAAGAAGAACTTCTTACATCACCTACTACAGTGGCAAGTATTCGTGGCAATATTCGTTTCAGTATGCTCTCTCACCTTCTTGATTCTGCGCTACCCTTATTGTGTATTTTTATAATAATTTATTATCTTCCCAAGTCTTCCATACGGTCTGGTCAGAAGCCATTGTCATATACCAGTACTTAAACCTGGTAAAGACAAAGCAAGCTCCTCAAGCTACCGCCCAGTTTCCTTGACAAGCGTGTTATGCACAGTAGTAGAGAGAATAGTACGCAGACTTACATGGTACTTAAAGAGACATGGCCTTTATCTTCAGAACAGTGTGGTCTCCGACAAGGACGATCTTCCATTGACCATTTAGTGTTATTGGAAACAGCTATTTAAAACGCTTTCCTTCTCCGCCAGCACCTTGTCGCTGTCTTCTTCTATATTAGAAAGGCGTATGATACGGCCTAGACACTTGGTAATCTTAACACCCTTAAAGAATGGAGAATCAATGGAAATATTCTTGCATTTATTAGAGGTTTCTTGAATGACCGAACTTTCCGTGTTCGGGTTGGGGAGTGTCTTAAGGAAATGTTTTAAACTACCTTATTTTTTATAGCCATAACAATATTACTAAATGTGTGCAGCTATCTGTTTCATGTTCGTTATTTGTTGATAATTTTGCTATATATATACATAAGTATATATTATACTTCATAATATGTCCCGTTCAACAGCCGTAGCAAAAAGACTACTACAGAATACTATATCTCGTATTGAAGCTTGGTCCAGGGTTAGAGGTTTCACCTTTTCTCCTAAGAAAACAAAATGTGTAGTATTTTCTCGGCTGTGGGACCCTTCCTTTCCGCAAGTTTTTCTCAACAGAGAGCTAATTTATATCTCTCCTGATATCAAGTTTACTTTTTGATAGCCGTCTTACGTGGGGCAAACACATCAAAGAAAAAAAAGAAGCAAAATGGCAATCTTTGGCTTGCCACAGATGCCTTTAGATCAAGTGCCGTTGTAAGTTTACTTGTTGATTGCGGTGAACCATCTCTTTGACAGAACCAGCTAATAGCATCTTATTTTGCCCATCTTAAAGGACAGCCAAATCACCCGGCTTTTTACGCAGTCCTTGGGAATCCTAATTTAATAAGTTATGAGAACCATTCAAATTGTAGTGCACTTGTAGGTATTCATATCCGACGTTTACTGCACCTTATAAATATTGACGCACCTTCTATTTTTCCAATTGATCCATATTCATATCCTCCGTGGAGAACCATTCTTAAAATTTTATGTTTTACCTCACGATATACAATAAAGATTCAATACTACCTATTTTCTTTCCACAAATGTTTCACCATATTCTCTCAAAGACAAATCAAGAAGCAGTAGTATACACAGATGCATCGAAACAGAACGATACTGCCCGATGCTCCTTTATTATTAATGACATAACCTACATATTCGGTCTACCTGGTATTACGAGTGTGTGTTTACAGCTGAACTATACGCTATAAATAAGGCTTTGAATATCATTAATTCTAAGTACCGTCATATCCTTATTTGTAGCGACTCGTGTAGTGTTCTGCAAGCCTTACAAAACTTTTATTCCAGACATCCTATAATCACCGAAACCTACAATGCAATCGCCGCGTTACCATCGCAACACACAGGTGAGTTTCTGCTGGATCCCTAGCCAAATGGGGATTCCAGGTTATAAACGTGCAGATTGCGCTGCTAAAGATGAATGTAGTCATCCTTCACTACCCCGTGTTACTACATCCGACTTTATTAACTATGTAATACTCGCTCATCGTGCAAAGTGGCAAGATGACTGGACGGCTACATTTGATAACAAACTCCGTCATATTAAAGATTGTGTGTTGCCATGGGTCACCTCATGCAGAAACATTTGTCGTGAGGAAGTGATCCTTTGTCGATTACTGATAGATCACACCAGACTCACACACGAGTACCTTATGTCAGTAGGACATACACCATTATGCCGCACGGTGCAACTGCCGATTGACTGTCCACCACATGCTTGTGGATTGCGTGTTATGCGGCGTTGCATCATAAATTTAAATTATACAGAAACATTCGTCAAATTCTGGGCAATAATAAGGAAGATTTAGACCGGGTGTTTCTATTTTTACGAACTGTTAATATCTTACACAGTATTTAAAATGTGGTATCATTTTTTTCTAGTACTGAGGGATCACTTTAACGTGTTTGTTTTTTCATTTATTTGTTATGATTTTTTATAGTGTATCCGAGAGGAGACTTTTTATATCCTTCTCGGACATCGTTAAATTTATTGAGTTTTATTTAAATTATATATATATATATATATTCTTTTTTTTTTTGTAATAAATTTTACCTTATTAAATTTCCCACTATGATGTTAGTTATACATTTTTTTGTGATATTAGTTTTAAGTTTTTTAGTGATAATTTAGTTTTTATTTTATGATATTTTATTAGTTGCAAGTTTTAGCTTTTTAATATTCAAGTTTTTAACCTACATTTAGTTTTTATGTTTATTTTTTAGTCTTCCCGTTATCCGAGTTGGGGTCCTTTACACCCTCTTTGACTTCATTAAATCGTTTTTATTTTTAGTAAAATTTCATATTTATAGTTTTACGCTTATTTTTAACTTTAGTATTACGGCTGTGATATTAGTTTTAATTCTTTTTTAATAATGAAATTTTAGCTGTGATATTAGTTGTAAGTTTTTGTTTAATTTTCTAAATTTTTTACAATAGTTCTAGTTTTTTTTTGCTATTCTTTTCTTTTATAAAATTTTAATACGGACGATGATATCGTGAAAAGCGTTTTCCGCTCAAAAAAATAGAAATACGAGCCTACGACCAGTACACAAGTGAAGCAAAATGAAGCCAAAACCGAGAAAGAGTCTGAGTCAATTACCTTGAAAGTAAAATGATTATATATATATATATATATTTTGCCTGTGATACTCCTGGAAACGTAAGGATTCCAATGCAGGATCATATCTCTAAATCGGTTCGACCTTTGAGCTGCTACGGTGGAAAAATCATACATACACTTTATATACCCTAAAAACATTACAGTCCTTTTTGAACAGTCATGTAAAAAGCACGGCCTAAGGGTAACCCTAGGTGATAGTGTCAAAGAATGAGAATGCTTCTATGAACTTGTAGACATTTAATATTGGTGTAATTATTTGAAAGTTTTGACATGTCAATGGAAATGATTAAGTGTTTTAGTTTGTAAGTTTTAAGTGATTTAAAGTGGTAAGGACCCCTTACACCTTTTTTTTTTAACCTCCGAAACCACCGTTAAGATATATCTTCAGAGGATGAGATGAATGAATTGTAGCCTGAGTGAAAAATACCATGCCTGACCGGGATTCGAACCCGGGACCTCCAAAACATATATATTATTTTGTCGTTGTCTTAACAGGCAAGGTACTACTAAATTTTGTAGCACGTAGAACTTCACAGTCTTTTAAAATATATTAAAAAAAAAATAAAACCTTTAATTCTTTTTTCTACAATATCTTCCGTACTTACATGTGAAAAAACATTCGATATTCTACGACTAATTTAACGGAAGGAATATGAGATCTCGCCGCTTTATTTTCCAGTAATACTAACATCGGTGTCAGTCGCTCGCCTTTTACCTCCCGTGATAAAACTCATATACGCGCGTGTTCGCATATACACACGCGCATCTAATCGCCCTCCTATCGCGCTGATAATCGCTCTTTTCCCTTTACTTAAGCTTTGCTCAGAAGATTTGGTTCGGTGAGTTTAAAGCTCGGTCGGATAGGTTAACGATAAAGTACGACATAAGCGAGAAATAATGTACGTACAGTTTTAAAAAAAGTCATTACGAAATTTCATAATACACTTTCTATGTCAAAAAATTCTATGTACAAAAAATCAATTTGAATTTTAAGATATAAGTTTTTAATATTAAATCGATTCTGCGTTTTACTATGATTTATATGAAGTAAATACGTTTCTATTATTTCTATGTTCAGTACCGTTAATGTTTCTTAGCTTCATTCTTTTATTATATGTTGACGCATTTCGGAATAACAACGTTATCAAAACTTACCGTACTGCTGATGCGTTCTCTCGTAGTATTCTTAGCAGAAAATGTAACAATAATTATTATATTAATAACAAACATTTTAACGCATGTATTATACTTTCAAAATAGAATATGTTTCGTTGAATCTAGATTATTTTATAAAACATATTTTTCCGTGTTCGTGTACGCTCAGTATACTTTTAACGATAAAAAACGCAGACGACCGATTAACATGTCTTCGCCTGCCTATTCATTTATTTTTTGATCCGATCGTCAGAAATATTTAAAAAAAATTCTTTAATTTATACTTCACTTTTTTGTCGCACGATTTGGTAAAATCAAAATGTGATGTAAGAGAATTTAATAGATACTGACAACCTAAAATTTATTGTTAACTTTTAAATTGAATTTAATATTTCAAAAGATTTTCGACTAAAGCGGCAAAGTTGCGTATAATTTCACAAGCATTGCGATTAATACTACGTAATATTTTGAATACTTTAACGATACCGTCGCAGTTTTCTTAGATGTTTAGCGATAATTTTAATAACTTAGAAACGGCTATCAAAATCGAACAACTGTAGGTGACTTGATGTCATTTAAAGGCAACTCCTGAAAACGACAGCCTTTCTGAAGAAAAACAAGCGCATCCCGTTCGTTGTATATTAAGTAAATTTAGGAGTTAACCCGATGTCTTCTTGACCGTGTCGAATGTACTGTTGCGCATCGGCATACTGAGCCGATCGAAACTCGAATGATATTCGACTACGTGTGACAAAAATAAAGATTAACTATATACCGGCCAAATTTCAAGGGACGACCGAACTGCTTGTGCGCCTTTTATTTCATCGCCATTGTAATATCCGTTTCTATAAAAAAAAGAAATAAAAATAAAAAGTAACAATTAAGAAAGTTTCGTCATTACACTTCCATTGTTCCATGCTCAGCAGCTTTCCAAACGCGCTGTATTGTAATAGTTAATCGGAAAAAAAAATACAATAGGTAATTGCAAAAACTGCAAGAGTAAAGTGTAATTACGATATTAAAAAGTATAATTCCTTTGGTGAAAAAGGGATTTATTTATATTATTTAACACAGAAAAAACATAAAAACTTTGATATGTTATTTCGTAATATTTGACCGAGGGATCGGTTGTCATACCATTAAAAAAATTTTTTTTTTTAGGTTTGTTTATAATAATTTCTTTTCAATAACTTAAGGATCGATTGCATTGTCCTCAAATTTAGATCAAATCAAAGACCGTGTTTTATATTAACGAAAAATAGGAGGGGTTCTTGAATACTAAAAGGAGAATATTTGTTGGGGAAAAATGAAATCAGATTGTCCGCCGTATTGGAAAATGATATTTTCATCGAATTTAATAATCGTCTTTTCGATATTTTATTGTTCATGTAAAATTGAACGATAATTAAACTGGATAAGCAATACTGGATTTAATTGTTATATAACGGAAAGTTTATAATGAAACGATTTGCAAACCAAGATAATCTACCCGTATGGACCGACAGCATTTCAAAAGCGTTTAGGTCTATTTGATTTCACTGAAAAAAGTTTACTGATAAATAATTACCATATACAAGCTTATTATTTTAATAAAATTTCATTAATAAAAGTTAAATTACAACTCTTTTTTCTATTAAAGTAAACATTGATGAAATGGACGTAATAATTGGAATTTTTGTAACGTAACAGTGATTCTTTTGTATGTACATTTTTACTTTTTCGACTACATTATTTTGAATAAAAGTCTACAGTTAATAATAATTTTGTTTTAACTTTTATTTTAAATCTATCGGAAATAATTTATCAGGTAGATGAAAACAATACTCGCGTATTTACAAAGTTAATTTGTACGTATAAACTTATTTATACGAACAAATAATTAAAGTAAAAATATTATTTATTTTACAGAACAGTATATCAAATGAAATAAATTATTTCATTTTCCGGTCACTAAAGACCGAAACTATAGCGAGTAATAAAGTAGTAATGAAAAATCTGAACAACCGTTTGAAAAAAAATCTGTCTAGATGAGCATTTTTAAAACGTTTAAGGCAGTTATAATCAAAGGGTGTAAAGTTAATTATACATAAAAAGAATACAAAATCAAATCCGAAAGAAAAATAAATAAATGATTAGAAAAAAGTAGGAAGTATAGCAAGAAAATTAACCATTACTTAAAAAATAAAACAAAAAATGTAAAAATAAATTTTTTACAACTTAGTGGTAGACAGTCCGAATTGAAAGTAAAAGGTTAACTTTACATCATCATCATCTGTACAACTTAAATTCTCCACGTGAACCGGCTGCCTCGCCTGTTCCACTACCCTTTTATAGAATAAACTAAAGTAA